>JAZGTK010001028.1:0-46556 GCA_036877625.1 Ambastaia sidthimunki | reverse complement strand
GCTGTGGCATCACATTGCTAGAAGATTGAAAGCCAACCTTTGAGGATTCTGGTGATTTCATATACCAAACACTCGCCCTCAACTCCAAAGGGGACAGGCAGAGTTTTATTGCTCTCTCTGACTTCTCTAATACCAGAGTGCATCAGGGCAGAATACACACTGGTATTAAAGCAAAGTTCTATATGCTTTTTTCTCCTCTGCCCTCCACATCATTCTCTCTCTTTCTCTCTCTCTCTCTGCTTCTCATTGTCTCTCCCATCTAGGTCTCTTTCATCAATTTCTATCCTTAATTCATCTTTATCCATTCTCTCAGAACGAAGCACTTTTTAATGAAGAGGGATCTCGCCGACTCCGCTCACCCCCGGTTTGGCACTGCTGGATATAAAATCAAACCCGTACAATTAAATGTCAGAGACTGAATCTCACATTACGGAGTCACCTGAAGTGCCCTGAGAATCAGAACCGCATAATGCATCGTATTATTGCAATTTTGATAGAGAAAAGCTGTAATTGCTTTGGATTTACATAATAGTTCTTTTTGTAACAAGACTAAAATCCTTTCGTTTGCGAGCTCAGGGAAAAATGTTGTATGTGTGGGTGGATTCATTTTACTTTCATTTATCCTGATTTGTGTGTGTATGCGTGTGTGTGCGCGTGTGCGTGAGCATATAAGTATGTATATGAGAATATTACTTTGGGTGTGTTTCAAATAATTCCAGCAAATGCTTGAAAGTGTGTAGTATAAGTGTGGTAAGTGAGGCAGATTACTGTGCCCTACTAAGTGAAGCAGTCAAAAACAAAAACTATCCTGTTGAGTCTGACACTCAACCATGTAATATAGATGGTCACATAGGCCCCCAATGTGCCGGGGGGGCTCATAATATATAGCAGCACTATTTGCAGTATACTAGAAAAGTGGTGTACAGTACTGCATATGTATGCACATTAAGACACACACAGAGATGGAGGAGAGGAAGGATGAGAAATCAGCAGGTGAAAATTGAAAGTGGTCTCAGAACACATTATGTAAGTCAGATAAGCTGATTACATGATACTTTCATATTCACATTGCTGCATGTGTGAGAACCTGCTAAGCTTCAGTCCTGCTATTAAACAAAATCGCACAACCGTCCACTTATAGCACTCGCAGTATAGAAACACCAGAATTGTGTATATTCATATATATATATATATATATATATGGGCACATTCAAATGAAAGCTTTTATCTGTTTTTTGGAGGTGACATGCACAGGGAAAACTTGTAATATTTATTCAAATTGTTACATTCTGGACAACATACCCAGATTTAATAGTTCATTTTGTTATATTTTAATTTATAGGCACATTTTACTACGTTAATGTTTCCCCATTTTTTAACAAGTAGAACAAGTGTATGTAATGTATTGTAAATGTTTTTTTTATTAGATACATTTTGGCACAAACAAGCGTTTTAAGCTAAATTAAAGCATTTGGCAAATTTTGGTAACAGGGTTGCATAAGTTGTAAAGCTGATATAATACTCAATTTGACCTTTAAAGGTGAACGATCAAGATTAGGGTTAAACACCCCTTTTCACTAAACATTTGTCGAGAAGAAGAAAAATATTTTCCCAAGAGTTTCAGACAGTTTTGTGCCTTATTTGTGGAAATTGCCAGTACCAGCTCTGTTTCTCACAAACCTACACACTCACACACACACACACACACACACACACACACAGAGGCATATGTAGTGCAGTTTGTGGGGACAGGTGTTTATTTGAGTGTGTGTGTGTCTTGTTGCACAGTAAGGGTCAAAGTTCCTGCTGACTGTTGACTGTTTGGTTGTTTGACTGCTGAGTGCATTTTGTGAGCCAGCAGTGATTTCGAGGACACTAACAGGTGGTTGGTTTGACCACTCCATCACACACACACACACACACACACACACACACACTTCTGCAGAGTGGCACAGTGATGCTCTCAAAATGGCTTGTTTGCCCGTACCAGCAGTTACATACACATGTACCTGGTGTGCACAGCCAAATTTGAATCTTTTCCTGGCATGTTTGACCTCCATATGCTCCCTTCATCCATGTCATAATAGATCTCCCACTAGTTAGTGTACAGGGAGCGGATGCGCACTCGTTCAGCTGACCAGCATGCACCATGCAGACAGAAAGATGAAGGTTCTGTCAGACTCTCATAACATCACAATGAGGCACTGAAACTCTCACAGGCTGTTGTGACACATGACAGATGAGTCTATGCACTTTATGAGCGGATAACAGCTGTGGCAGAGTGATGTGGAGATAGTGAGCTCGACCGTGAAATTCATTCCTTCCTAGTCTCTCTCTCCTCCCTCTCCTGCTCTTATCTGAAGCACACATGTGTGCCTGCATCTCTCCAATAAGGGACATCTAAACACGCTCTCTCAAAATGGCCGCCCCATGAGGGCTTTTGTTCAGCATGTGACCAGCCTCAGTTCTGCTTTGTGGCTCCCTTTGCTAAACAGTCTCTTTCTTTTTCTCATTTGTTTTATCTCTGCATCTCTCTCTCACTTCCAAACCACCTTTTTTATCTCCCGCTATCTCTCTCTCTCTCTGTAGTCAGTCCAGGGAAACTTTGGCCAACCCCAGCTAGCAGGGAACATTCTCAGAACGTTGGCTAACTTTCTCAGGTTTTCTCAACATTATCAAATACATTTTTGCAGTAACGTTAGTAGATTTTTTAACATTACGTATATATATATTTATTTTTTTGCTTTTGTTGGTGGAACGTTTCTATAACAAGAAATAATGTTAGTACGATGTTTAGTACGATGGACGTTTTGAACGTTCCTAGAACTTTCAAAGTAACATTTTTAATGTTTTCCTTACCTAATAAAAACATTAGGGATATGTTCTTACAATCTGAAGTTGTTAGCTGGGACAGTGTTTTTTAGAGAGAGAATCATGTCTGAATCAGAGAACTGATTCATAGCACAAAACTGATTCAGGCTGTTTTGGACTAGCTTTGTGTCGTTTCGCTAATTAAAAACAAGCAATCAAAATAATTATGACTTAATTAGCGCCGGGCTGGATTACATGCATCAGCGTCGCAGGGCTAATGAGGCAATGCTCAAATCTAATGACAATATTAATCTTTTATTCTTTGCTCTGCACCCTCAAGTTTAGTTTCCCGTGCCTCATCTGAACCTAAATCACACCACTCTTGGAAAACCTACTGTATTCAGATAAACAATGGCTTGCTTTAAATTGATGTTTAATTAAAAACAAAGATCACATTTAAACGGGTCATTTTCGTTTGCTGAAAGGCTGTTATGGTAGTTTGAGTTATAGCAGAAATGTTTATTTGCAGTCTGAACTGCGGGTGTAGTTAGTGCAGCTGCATTTATTAAACTTTACACAGCTTGTAATGGGATCTCCCAAAGTCCCTCAATTCTACCTAAACTCTCCTCAGCGGACCTAATAGCTATCGACTAGACTCGTTATTCCGGGCCAGATGTGTAAAACTTGTGTGTTTTTGTGATTTCTAAAGAAAAATTCTGTGGAGTACCTCAAATCATGGTCAAATTACAACTTAGGAAAGCATTACAGGTGGCAGTAGCAGAAAACTGAGGTGGTTGCTATGGTAGAACCGTTTTATGGTGGTGGGCAGCTCCTGAAATACGTGTTTAAAGCAGGACTGACTGCTGGCTAATGGCTCCCAGTTTTGCTCTGAGCTGTTGTTGCTTGTTTATGTCGAGGGATCACCGTACTTCAGTGGGATTGACCCTGAGCCTCATCCCCAAAACACCAGTCCACTCCAATATCTCTCTGAAAACAACGGCCCAAACATGGAAATTACCCCAAGAGCTCTTCTTGCTGAAAGAAATAACAGCTGAGCTGGGTTGCTTGTGGTTTTGTTGGTTTAAATTTGTTCTGTCCCAGCTAACAATTTTAGTTTGTGAAAACATTTACCTTATGTTTCCAAGTAACAAAAACATTAAAAATGTTACTTTAAAAGTTCTAGGAACGTATCAAGTATTTAGACATATTAACATTATTGCTTGATTATAAGAACATTTTTTTTTAACTTTTGTAACATTTTTAAAACGTTCCGGTAACAACTTAAGAATAACGTTTTGATATATATGAGGTATAGTGTTAAAGAAAGTTCTACTAATAATACTGCAAAGAGGTTTTGTGAGAACTTGGAAAGAACTTTTGAGCACGTTAGCCAATGTTCTGAGAACGTTCCCTGTTAATTGAGATATGGTTTAAGTTGGTACCAGCATTGCTAAATCAAGCTGGTACTTAGCTGGTTTAGACTGTCCAAAATACCTCTTAAATCAGTTGGGAGACCAAAGAAACCATTTAAGCTGGTTGTTAAGATGTTGTTTTTTAGCATGTGTGTTATTGACTGCAGAATTATCTTTGCCTTAGTGTGTGGTTATTTTCCATTGACTGTAGTGTTTTAGTGTAGAGCAAGGCTTAATACGTGGCTATGTTATTTTCTTTTGACTACAGGGTTGTTTTAATGTAGCTGACTGATGGAACATCAATTTTAGTTATAGATCAGATGTAGCCACATTCCATCCACCTTTGTCTTCTCTACTGATCTTCAGCAGTTCTGAAAGTCACCGAGATCTCTTTGGGTGGAACGTGTTCATGGATGAAAGAGAGGCCAAACAAAGCTGAATGATACTATCAAAGCAGAATCAAATAAATTGAGGCTTCATTGCTTTTGGCTTATCAAAAGGATTCTGACCAGCTCAATTCCTCCTGATGAGCTTGAAATTAACCACAGACCCTGGAGATGATTTGACATGTCTTTCCTCTCAATCTACTTTGCTTTGATTCTTCCGTTTGCTTGTCCGTGTTGCTGTTTTCCATCTTGATTTGCATTCCCGAGAAGCAGACGACAAATTCCGCCCTCTAATCTGCTATGACATTAGCTTTGCTTTGTTGTTTAATCTTAAAAGCAGTGGTGTGGCTTTTAAGGTTCTATATGCAGTAATTGTTTTATGAATAAGCATGAGCTTTATTTAAATTAATCGCTGCTTTCAGACGGGTTGCCAGAACTGTTGATTTATTAATTCAATCTTTAAGTTCTCTTAAAAGCTCTTGTTTTAAACATTAGTGAGTTGCCTATATAGAAGCAAATTAGTGCATTTAGCAATACTTATCTGCACAGGATGAAATATAGTTGTGTTCTCTGATTATATAGTTGTGTTCTTTTACTTTGTCTGTTATCTTCTGAATTTGTTTTTTCTTGATGTTTTCATCCAATGCATTATGGGATTGTCTTCTCTATTAAGGATACATGCAATGCTATCTTGAAATTGACTAAAAAGTGGCATAATTAAGTTCAATTTATACTCAGAAGCGTGCATGTGTTGCCCTAAACTGTTGTCTTTTTAGGCAACTCGTTAGGTTTTAGAACAGAGCAAAAACATTGCTTTTTGTCTTTGCTGTCTTTGTCACTCGCACCAATAAACAGCTGACATATAGACCATCTAGCAGATCAAATCCTCTGCCTCACGAAACTTCACCTGTCACCCTTAAATTCCCTCCTTTAGCCCTTATTTCACAGCACATCATCAGCTTTCCCCAATCACTGTGATTTTATACGGCTATAAAAAGTATTGCCAGGTGAGGGAAGAGGAAGATTGAAAGCTAAATTTATATTAGAAAATAGCTGGAATTCTTTTGCTTTTTTTTTGTTTTTGACAGTCCTTCTTGTTCTTTGCCTTGATCGTAAAGCCTCCCAGCAGGTTGTAGTGACAGCTCGCTGCGCCTGTGTTATATCATCCCTCTGTTTGTCAAACATTCCCAACAAACAGCACTTTGTGGCAGATTTAGCCACCGGGTTTGAGATGAAGGGACTGTGAAGCAAACTGAACCAGATTCATACACACTTAAAGGAATAGTTCACCCAAAAATAAAAATGTTTCCATCATTTACTCACCCTCATGTCATTCCAAACCTGAATTATTTTTTATCTTTTGTGGAATCCAAAAGAAGATATTTTGTGTGTTTTGTGTCCATATGGTGGAAGTCAATGAGTGCTGTTGTTTGGTTACCCATGTACTTCAAAATATCTTTTTGTGTTTCTCAGAAGCAAAAAAAGTCATACAGGTTTGGAATGACAAGAGGGTGAGTAAATGATGGAGAAGTTTTCATTTTGGGATGAACTATACCTTTAAAAATCTTTTTCTGCTCACGTTTTGTACTTTCCCTTTTCTCCCCTCAGACTGGGAAAAGGAATTGTGCTGTTTTCTAAGGCCTGAGGCCAAGTGTGCAATTATGGTTTGTGCTGTAATGGGAACTTAAGTATATATGTGTGTGTGTGTGTGTGTGTGTGTGTGTGTGTATGTCAATGTGAGTGTACGTTTCTTTGTATATTGTTCTACGTGTGAGATTTAATTGTGACTATAATGTATGTTTAGTGACATTGTGGGGTAATGTGATCAGGTGCATGTGTGGGCTAGGGGTGGGGGGCAATAAAAATGAGTTATGCATAGTAAAATAAGAGAAAGTTGGCTCACACATGCTCGGTTATTGGAGTCTGGGTGTATATGGTTGGGCCAAAGCCAGAATTAGGTTATAATATCAGTCACAGTCAAGTATGGAACCAGAGCTGCAACCTTAGCCCTGAGGACCACACCTAGAGTACAGCGGGGGTAACCGGCCAGCTACAGTAATCTTAAAGAGACAGTAACCCTTAAACTGTAGACTTCAGAACTGTAACCAACATATAAGATATTGAGGGAAAGATGTCCCCACAATATTTAGCTTAGTCATCGACTGATACAAGGTTCTCCAATAGTCAATAAGGACCTTATTAGTATTAAGACAGTAGAACTGCGATCATTTTCTTTAAAGCTGCTGTGAAACAACTGTGTATTGTGAGAAGTTCTGTATAAAAGCCACTGACTTGATTTTGATTTTTTAAATAAGTGCATTTATTCCCATTATCTAAAATGTGAGGTTATATTCTGGCTGAAAAGAATTGTTTGAAAAGCAATAAAGTTTCTTCAAAATATATTCTTTTGTGATTTGCAAAAACATGACATTATGTGACAAAAGGGTGAGTAATGAAACAAGAATCGTTCAGTTGAATTATTCCTGTAATTAAAGCAATACATCTCACCTTCATTTACACTCTCAGGTTCATGTATAACACTACGTGATGTTCTGCACACACACACACACACACACTGTTCAATGTAGAGATTGAGGGAGAATGAAAACAAAGAGAGAGAGATTAAAATAGAGGTCATTCTTATCAATATGAAGTGAAACCACAGATATTTGAACACTTAAGCTCTTTGTGGAGAGCACAGCAGAAAGACAGCTGTCTAAGAGCTCAGTTGTGTGGGTGTTTGTGTGTGCTGTAAAGTTGTAAAGCCTTTGACATCAGCTGCCAGAGAATCTGAGTAGTGTAATTTTCAGTATTACTCTACAGAGTCCTTAGATTGTGTGTGTGTGTGTGTGTGTGTATGTGTGTGTTTGTGTGTATGAGTGGCAGGGGGGAAATGGGCAGTCGTAGTTTGTGTAAACGCAGCAGTCTGACCTAAAAAAAGTCCCTCTACCTTCCTGTGACTTGATTGGCTCCTGTTACCCACCCCATTTACGCTATCTTTACTCTCTCTCTCTCTCGCTCTCTCTCTCTCTCTCTCTGTCTCTTTTTCTCTCTGCCCTTTAGCATTAGAGCTGAATGCATTCTGTCAGGTTATGCTGCAGTGAGCATTAGGACAAAAACCAAGTGTGTAAATCTGCCCATTATACTGTAAAAAGACAAAAAGAAACATTTTCTCAGCTAGCAATTTTATTTTATAAAACTAGTTTCCTGACATTTCCATTAAGTAACAAAAACATTTAAAAAAATTATTTTGAAAGCTGTAGGAACGTTCTAAGTGTCCAGTGTTTTAGACATTATATTAACATAATAAGGTAATAAGAACATTATTCAAACATTTTTAATCCTGCAATGTTTTTAAAACATTCCACTAACAACTTAAGAATAACATTTTTGATATATATGATAAATAAAGTTCTACTGATATTACTGCAAGAGCGTTGTTGTATAACTGATAGATGACATTGTAGAAGACATTAGCCAACGTTCTGAGAATGTTCCCAGCAAGGCTTATGTGCCACAGTTGCATTGTGGGGCTTTTTCTGTTATTTACAAAGCACCGAAAGATCCTCTAATGTCTATAATTGCATTCCATTCTTCTCTTGTTCATGTGACGCCTTAGAAAATAAGCTGATCTTGCATGTGTTTTTCTGTATGAAGTTTAATGATGAATTCGAGTCTTATGGCTTCAGTCAGAGGGGAGAAGTGGGCTGGCTTGTTACATGTAAACATTACAGAGCTGCAGCAGTCGGGGCTAGTCTGTGTTTACGTTGAAAGACTCAGAGCCATTCATCCAGCCCTCATAAAAGTCAAAGCAGTCTGGCTGTTTGTGAGGTATTTTTGAGACGGCACAGAACCGTAGGGCCAATAAACCGTTACCCTCTCTAACACTCAAAATAATACCTCAGCCCTTAGGAATGTGACATACAGCCATCATTTCCAAAGTACAACAAATATTACACCATATTTGCAGCGCAGACTACATTTCCTTGAGGTGCTATAAGGACGGAGACATTCGCCGGCAGGAGAACGGTGTCATTGTGGCGAATGCTGTGTCTGGATCAGATATTTATTCACTTATTTTTTAAACATACAGTGATGTACAGTATGCTGAGGAAGGATGTTTATTTAGGCTCAGCACTTGTGTCCCGGGAAGCAGTTTTGGATCCAGTATTGTATTTGACAAATGTGGCTGCTGTTTATCGTGGTTCTGTGATAAATGAGCGTTTGGCAGTAACATGATATGAGCCCTCACACCAGCATGACACGCAGTATACTGGCAAACACAGGCTGGTTGTGACGGCTGTCTTTTTCCCGCTCTGGTGTCATGACCTCAGCATGGCCTCAACTTCACTTCTAAACATAGCTTGTGGAACTAGTTTATAGGGGCAGAGGGTGGACGATTATCGGGTGGCGCTTGACCTTTTCCATTCAGTTTCTGGTGAATAATACGATCTGGGAAAGGAGTTAGTTGTCTAGTTGCAGTTTATTTTCTTAATTAGCAGAGAACCAGTGATAGGTGGTGTGTGCTAAATTCTGTGTTTTACATTTTCTGTATTTAAATGTCAGTGGCGTTTACACATGCACGACACACTAATGCCCTGCAGAAGTGATGTGGGTGGGGTGTCAGGGTGTTGCTATGCAGTTATAAAGTGTTTTGAGTGGTTGTTAGTGTATTGCTATGTGGTTGCCATGGCACTGAACGTCAGGTTAACAAAGCACTTCACCAGGTCTCTTTGATATATTCTGGTCTCTAGATATGGCTCAGATCCTCTGTGTAAGTCTGTGGGATTTTTTCCCCCGTTTTATCTTTTGCCAGGTGAAAATAAGCCCATTGAGTCCATAAGAACAGGGAAAGTCCGTCATTAGATGTGTAATAGCTCATGTCTTCAAATAATAAAACAGAGTTTAAAATATCTTTCATGTCTGTAGTGCAAACGGTGTGGAGCTAAAAAATTTTGTTAATGTTTCAAAACAAATTCCCAACTAAAATTATGAAAAATTATAGTAACAATGCTTGCCATACGATTCTATTTAATCACATATTTATACAGCTTGTCATTAAAAAATGAACAGTTTTAAGCTTTTAGTGCATGTTGTTCATAGCTGCAATCTACAACTTTGTCCTCTCTGGCGCCACCTCTGTTTGAAACATGACATTGCAGGTTACTTTACTTACTAATTATGGGTTGTAGCTTTAAGTTTGTTCAGTTGTATTGTTTTGTATTTTAATACTGTATTGCACTGTAATATTTCAATTATATGAGCTGTGACCCTCATAACACCTCTGGTTATATTGTTGCCGTCTTCATCTGTGTTTTATCAAAAATCTGAAGCCAATTAAATGAAGATTTTCTGTGTGTGACGGCAGCATTTACAGCATTGAAAGCATTATTCCTGCTGAGGCTTTCATGGTGCAATTTCATTGGTTTTCACCTTCTCTGCTGAGATTAGAGAAAAAGGGCATGTGCTGGACTTTCATTTCCCCTTTGTTGTCATAAACACACACGTAGGGACATGCGCACATGCGCGATCGCATGTACGTGCGTCGTCCCTGCCACCTTTCATTTGGTTTCATGAGATGCGGTGACAACGGGCGACCCTGCCGGATAGACTGATTCCACATCCCACATGCAGGAAATCAAAGACACAGCTCCATGTCTTTCACCTTCCACAGCAGGAAACCAGCTGTCCACAGTCACCAGTGCTTCAGGCTATGTGTTAAATATTCTACAGCATTCAAGTTTGGCATAATTTTTTTTTTGTCTTGAAAGGATCTAGGAAGCTAAACCGTGTAGTCTATTGTGGCAGGATTGTTTCTGTCTTATTTGTGTTATTTTTGCACTTTAGGTACTCTGGGCCCTGCATTTAGGAACGCCCACTTCAGCAGAAATACTTTACAAACTCGTCACCAGTAAAACTGCCCCGAGATTGTCTTTTTATAACTGAGATCTCCCATGCTTTGTCTTACTGCAAGACCAAGCATCTTCTGCTGTATCTGAAATTTATTAGGAGAAATGAAAGTAGATACTAACAGAGCTCAGATAAATTGGTAATAGGAGAATCTAATGAGAAATGTATATGTTGAAATCTTTGACTTGTGGATGTGAGAACGGTTTGAGACGTGATCTTTTCTAAAACTCTAAAGGAGACACATATGAGATTACTAAGGTATTTTTCCCAGGAGAAACATCTAAGAAAAAGTCATTTTTCTCAAGACTTTTTGAGGTACAAAAAAGAAGATTTTTTGAAATATGTTGGTAACCAACTAACAGTGGCACCCATTGACTTTTATTTTACAGATGCAAAACCACTGAGACATTTCTCTAAATATCTTCTTTTTTGTTCCACAGAAGAGAAAAAGTCATAGAGGTTTAGAATTAGATGAAGGTGAAATAATGAAAGAAAATGTTTTATTTTTATCCCTTTAAGCAAAAGCATTTGCTCTAAACCATAGGTGGCAAATGACAATTGATGACATTAACACAACAATGAAATGTTATACAGTCACAGTGTACAGTATGCCTGCAGCTTTTTTATTAATAAAATAGATAATTTATAAAATTGATAGTCTCTGCTTGACTGAATAAAGTGTTTTAGTTAATTAAAACACATCTGAGATGCAATCCATTTGATTTCGGTTCACTGACTTTATCTGTTATAAAAATATATGAATTTTAATCTAATACTAAAATTTCTTGTGCCATTATCAGTTATACCTTCTACCTAGACCAAGTTTTAACACATTAATATTTTAAGATGGAACTCCATTTTAAGTGCTTTCATTTTAATTAACATAAAAACAAAAAGTGGAGTGGTTGTTTTCATAATTACCATTTTTTGAAAATGACAAAATACGTAGCTATTCTCTCTTGATCTTTAATTCTTCCTCTGCTGTCAAGCGTAGCGTTCACGTAACCTAGCAACAGCCAATGATATTAGAATCTAAGACACTTGTACACGAAACAAAGTCTAATACAGTAAATACTGTAGGGCTCTCAGCTGGGCGTGTGGTGCTAAAATACAAGAAAATCTGCGTTTCGTATGCATTTAATGTCAAACCTACATTCTTTCCTGCTCACTGAGAAGGAATTCAGTTTGTAAATGTGACCCTAAAAACAGCAGCAAGAAGCAACACAATTCACCTCAGGCCATCGGCAGACAAATCGTAAACATTTTTAGCAAATAAAGCTGATGCCAGATGTTGTGTTTACGGTGGCTTTTTCCGAATAAGGCCGATAATTTAGCGGTCGTGACTTACATCACTGCAAGATTTTTGTATGTGTATTTTTAACCGAGCCTGGCTTGTGGTTGGCTGGAAAATGTCATAGTATGATCAGAAATTACTGAGTGGCCAGTGTGATGAATTATGGGCTAATGTTTGAAAAATACGTTGAGCTTTAACCTCCCATCTTTCGTTTTACAGGATCAGACTCCATCACTCAAGTTCGGGACGTATAAAAACTGCTGCATTTAGCCAGAACATGCTGCGCTTGGCAAAAAGAAACGAACGCGTTGGCTGAACGCATGACTGACCTTGAGGAAGAAGTGGCCTTTTGTAGAAAGTGTGGAGTAAGTGCTAAACTGATCTGAGATCAGTCGTAGTTTACACAGATTTTGCGTTTCTGCATATTTTAGCTTAATTTCATGCAGTTGCTGGGATCTTGTGAAACGTGGAGAGGAAAAATTGCTTTTATGGCAAAGTTGTCAATCATAATTTAACATGATCAGTCGTGTATGTGGCAGTCAGTGATTCATGTCGTCCACTGTGTAGTAAACAGTGTGTTTGATGACTAAACCAGATGTTGGTGCTAAAAAAAATAGATAACCTAGATTACAATTTTAGGTTGTAAAAACATTTCTTTAACATTTCCAATAAGTAACAAAAATCCAATAAGTAACAACATCTAGTGTTTTAGATGTTGTATTAACATTTTTGCATGATTATAAAAATGTTTGTCAATTTTTTTTAATTTTGTAATATTTTTAAAACATTCCACTAATCAAATTTAACATCTGAAGACAGATCTGAATACAGAACGTAGGTTTTTAGCAGAACTTTGGGAAAGCAGTTTTGATGGTCTGACAGTGGAGTTAAGTTTCAGTCTGAACTTTACTCCAGAAGACCGTCTGCTTTTCCTACTTTTCATGCGGCTGATGTCATTCATCAAAGAGTGATGACAAAAATGTTTCTGGAGGCAACGAAGGGTCATGCCTGTGTGTGTGTGTGTGTGTGTGTGTGCTGCTTCCAGTGCCAGTCTAATCTCTGCACAGCCTTAGGATTTAATCCAGTATATCCAGTATATTGATGACTGACTGCTGTGTGCACTAGTTTTTGTACAATTTTTTAGTAGGCAGCTGGAAGGCTCAATATAGCTTATTTTGATTAAAAAATGTGATTCCTGACAAGTGCAGCACACATAAAGACCAACTATATATCTAAATAGTACACTTCCATATATTTTAAAATTCTTTCCCCCAGTTCTAAGACTTGAGGCTTGTGTGATGTAATGTCAAATAAATCACACCGACATTTCAGAAGTGTCTTTTTTTTACATTTCCCCTCTCAGATCATTTGTCAGTCCATCACTAGCTTCTCAGAGAGGTCTGTGTATCTCTGGCCTGAGGGCCGAAGGTTCGTTGGGTCTTGTTATAAGTGTCCCTCGGCTTTCCTGATGTTTTGTGAGTTTTCTTTTAACTTGAGCAGGATTAAAGCTCCAGCTGTGGTTGTGATTTACTAGGCAGGGGGCAGAAACTTGACTACAATGACTGTGGCATAAATTCTAGACACAAATCATAGGCATAAAACACACACACACACACACACCGTGATTCTGTAAACCCCAGAGAGGTGACAGTCATCTGTGTAGTGTTTCCCTTTTTTATTATGTGCTGGAATGAGAGCAGCTTTATGGAAGGAGAAAGCTGAGGCGCGTTCAAGGTTGGGAAGGGTACACAACTTGTTATTGTAACCATACTACTGCCTCAATGCCATAAATCATCAAAAACATGTTTGTGTAATAGTGGCCTTCACTATTTGTTCTGCCCGTCTGTGTCTATTCGGCCTAGTAATGGCTTTACTTATAGCTGTCTTTGCATATCAAAGGTTTAAAGTTAGAAAAAAGTGTTATTCAAGCTAACAGGGAACGTTGGAGTGTTTGTACGTTAATGTTCTCTAAAAGTTCTCAAAGTTCTCAAAAATGTTTTTGCAACAACATTGGTGGAATGTTTTTTATATTAAAGCAGTATTCTTAAGTTGTTAGTGGAACATTTTAAAAACATTACTAAAACTAAAGTGCTTTTAGTAATGTTCAAATAAACTGGATGATTCTAACTTTCTTAGAACTTTCATTGCATTTTTACGTTTTTGTTACTTAAAGGAAACGTTAGGGAAATGTTCTTACAACCTAAAATTGTTGGCTGGGATCATGCAGTGTGCTGAGATTTACCAGGGCAATGTTGCTTTTAATACACACTTCAGCTTCAAATACATGGAGAAGCAGTAAAGCTGGGAAAGAAAAACACTGTTTCTATTTATTAGTGAGTATCTTGAGGTGTCACTCTGAGTTTTACAGATAGACAGCGGCTCATGAAAGACACTGTGTTATTATTTTAAGTATGTTTGAATGTGTGTGTACAGATATTCTGACAGCATCCCCTCCTTCAGTGAATTGCTCATAAAGGCAGCTGCTGTTTTTGAATGCAGAATTGACAAGCACTTTGTGTGACAGATGAGGAGAGAGAAAGAGACAGAAAATGTATACGCGTCAGTTCTTAAAAGATATGCTGTGCAAAACTCTTTAATTTGCACGTAAGCAATAAAAAACAGACCCTTCTGGAATGCAGTTTTTCAAGGAAATGTATATTAACATTAAGCAAAAAGATGACAGGTAGAAGAAAAATAAGCGAATACAATCTATCAAAATAATGTGTAATGTATAAAATCAAAAGATGTAATGTGTTAGTGTAAATACTGTGGATGCTTTAATACTTCTTGAAAGCTGTAGATTTAAAAGACCGTATTCACTGATCGCCCACAACACTGTTGAAGCGGGTGCTAAATGCTGTGCTTGAATACTTCAATGAAAGTCTTTCTCTCCATGCAAACACTTCAGAGATGAGTGTTATAACTGCATATATTTAGACATGTGGCGTGTTTGAGCGCACTTTGGTCTTTTAAAGAGCTGAGTCAGGTGCCCGGATCACAGTGATGCTGTACAGTTCCTGTAAAGTTTGTCTGATCGTGGCGTCCTGCCGGATTTCTCAAAACCTACAAGATTTACAACTGAAATGTTATTATTTGCACTGTTATCTGATTTGCATATTTTGTTTGTTAAATCAGGTGCTTAAACAACACTGACGGATGAGTACTGGACTGTGATGTGTCCCAGATATCAATTTTACGTTGTAAGAATGTTTCCCTAAATAACTTCATGTTTCATGAAGTAATAAAAAAAGTTAAAAATGTATTTTTGAAAGTTCTTGGAATTTAAGAGTAGCCTTTTTGGTATATGATATATATGTAGTGTTAAAATGTTATTTGAAGAACGCTTTTAATAACTGAGAGAACTTTGAGAGAACGTCAGCCACCGTTCTGAGACTGTTTCCTGTCAGCTTGGAAACCATGTATAATTCTTGTGATAAGCAAATATCCCATTCACGTATCCAATGAACTCAAAGCTCAACCCTAATGTCATTTATATTAATAAAAGGTCACTGTACTGTTTTCCTTCCTAACAGCTTTCATCTCCTATCAACGGTTTTACATTCACTGTCCCTGAAACAAAAGATTTTATCACATTTCAACATTTCAGAAATAAATGTATTTATTGCCAGCATTTCTCCACAAGCACTTCAGTAAATAAAAGGATGGATAAGAAAATGGATGAAATGGATTGGATAAGAAACGACGGGTAAACAGAAAAGTTTTTGAAAGCTCTCGCGCTATGAGTGCCAGCAAGGTTAGAGGGACTCGAGCGAGGAATTCGCTTTAAAATGACAAATAACAAAACATTTGGTGGGTAAGAAAATGGCAGTGCGCTTTCTAAAAGCATCTTGGACATGCGAGGATAAGAGTAACCATTTACTGTGATTTCAGTGTGAATTTAAGAAAATGCAACATTTTTATTTTCATGACTGTAATATATGTCACACCATCTAGACCGACAAACTGCCTAAATATCGGGGCACGGTTGACTGATATAGCAAAAATAAAAACACCTGCTTTTACTTTTTTGGTGATGTTTAATATATATTAATTTTCTATTAAATAGCTTTAAGGGATAGTTTGCCCCAAAGTGAAACCTTATTCATCATTTACTCTCTCATGTCATTCCAAACCTGTATGACTTGTAAGACCTGTAAGAAGATATTTTGAGAAATGTCTCAGTGGTTTTGTGTCCATGCAGTGGAAATCAGTGTTGTTTAGTTACCAGCATACTTCAAAATATCTTCTTATGTGTCCCTCAAAAAAAGGTTTCAAACCAAATCCTAAATTTTATTTTAAATCGTCATTATTGCCAAGTAGTTCGAAGTAGTTTGAGGTAGTTTTCATTTTTGTCTAAATGAACAAAAGGATTCGTTTGTAACAGAATATTAATTGGTGACCATTTTGTGATGACACAAACAAATCCTGGAAGATAAGATTCATCCAGTCTTTTTTAACTTTTATATACTTTAGAAATTCACTAAAACAGATCTGATATACTTCAGCCCTGGTGAGTTTGTGAAGGGGGAGATGTGTTTATGTGTCTGGCTTGTTTGATTTTCCTTTACTTCAATTAGGAGCATCATTCCTGGCCCCGCCTTCCACATCTGTTTTGAAAACTCTTGTTTTGACGTCTATATGGCTTGTTTCCTCTGCTTGTGATTCATGGGGGCCCATATACCTGAATTTACAGCTGTGTAATGGGTAATATGTGACTAGCTTTAATTGGCTCTTGGCTCTTGTGCTCCTGTCTGACTTAAGGGGGTTTCTGCTTGAGGAATTCCTGCCTCATTCAAGGTGACATTTTTCATTTTGGAGGGCCGTTTCCAGCAGATGATACGTCTCTCTTTGTTTCTATCTGTGTGGTGTTGGGGAGGAGAAGCAGTGGACGTAGCTGCACAGCTGTTGTGTTTTTTTTCTTCCCGTCACCTTCTTTAGACCTCTCATTTTTCTGTCCTAAGGATAAAAGTGTTCATTTCATTTTTGTTTTACGTTCTCTGTTTCTCTGCTTGTACGTTTTACTCATTTTCAGGAAGCTACGACTGTATAACCAGATTCTGGGGGAAAATGTGTGCACTGAATTTAACGATGAAGTCTTTGGGCAAGTGAAGCCATTTACTGTGTTAATGTATTTCCTTTCCAACCAGGAAGTTGTAGAGGGAAACATTGTGGGGGTTGTCATTTTAAAATAACCAATAGTTTTATGTTTATGTCACAACCATGAGCATGATGTTGATAAACATTTGTGACTACTAGTTAAAAATAGCTGGTATTAGGAGACATTAGGACATTCTCAACCTGATTGGCAAAATGAGTGTGTGCATGATGAGTCATCAATATTTTTGGTCTGTTTTCCCAGATCGAAATTATGCATTTTAACTGTGTTTAAGTCTTCTAATTGCTAATTTGAAAGTTTTTAAAGTACCCTAGCGTACAGATGGCCTCTAAGCTAATAGACGTACTAAAAGACACAAAACTGCAATGTTCATTTGGGTTTGGAACATGGCCAAATGTTTTAAACATAGCGGAGGCTAATATACTTATATTGGTCGCATAATGAAATCGGTCAAAATATTTCATAAAGACACAGTTTGAATTGAGACATTCTGAATAGCGCACAGCAATTTCTGTGGAAATCTGCAGAGCTTTCCACTGAGTTTTGTGAGGGCCAATTCAGTGCCGGTCCGGCCATAACCTGTCAGCCTTCTAATGGCACTTGTGTTCAGCCTTGAGATTTGACACAAACACACAGACGTTTTATTTAAGCAGAGAAAACAGTTACTCCGAAACAAGCACTGAAACTATATGCAGGAAAATGCAGTCAAGTCAGCTACTGATGGTTGAAAAGCAGCGCCTTTGTGTTTCATAAGAGATAATTATTTCTTTCAGTTCTTCTGTCGCGTACTGTACTGCTATGCGGAGGTAAGTGACATTAATATTACAGATGGCAGCCTGCTGCTGTAGAGTCCGGGGCTTCGACAGGGAGAGCGTATCGTGTTTGCCTTCACAATTTAAACTGCTCTCAAAAGAAGATGGTTCAACAGAGGGTCAGGCGACTAAGACAGTCGGAAATGTATTCAGTCCACCTGTGGGAGAAATAAAGATGGAGGTTTTGGCAATGCTTACCCCAGCTGTGAGAAACCTGCGTGACGATATATTGTACAACCACTGTGTCGTGCTTTTAGCTAGTGTAGAATATACTGTAAGCATGCTTTATCCTGTCAGAGTTTTTGTATGTCCTCCACACAGTTGCCTTTGGCTTGTTCTGAAAGAGAATTAAAGCTTTGTTCTCCGTGAAGCTGTTTTGAAAACATGTTTGTGAAAATCACAAATAAACAATTTGTCCTTTTTTTTAAATAATATTGACTTGACTTGTGTTCAACCTCCCCTAGAACTGTAGTAGAACCTTCCTACAGTTCACAATTTTAGGCTGTAGGAACGTTTCCCTAACATTTTGTTTAGTAACAAAAACATTGTTTTGAAAGTTCTAGGAACGTCTAAAATGTCTTTTTTGACATTGTATCAACATTATTGCTTGGCTATAGGAATGGAAGGTTTTTAAAACGTTCCACTAACAAACTTAAGGATTTTTTTTTATATATGATGTATATAACAGTAAAAAAGTGCTACTAAAGTTACTGCAAAAATGTTTGTAAATTTTGTGAGAAATTTTAGAGAACATTAGCCAACATTCTGAGAACGTTCCCTGTTAGCTGGGTAGCCTGGTGTTACACCATCCAACACAGAAAGTAGTTTGCGTTTCCTGAAGGAAATACTGTTTGCAGGTCAGAAGAAGAAAGTGTTTTAGTTAAGGTGGTTGTAGCTGGTTGTTTTCTGTAATGAAACGCTGCATCAGTGTCACTTTGTTGTAGTCATGACACACACATCCTGTTTTCTTTGTGAGGACGCCTACACGCTAGAGTTTACACTGCATGTGAGAACTGCTGATGTCCAATGACATCATCGCTGGGATGTTGACAGTAAAGCTGACTATCACCCTACAATCTGTGTGGCATTATACTACCTGAATAGGGTGGGATTAAGAGACCAAGTCGTTAAAAAAATGTAGCTATCATCAATGTAAGAAACCAACCAATTCCTAAAGTATAATGTTTAAAAAACAAGAGCACATCTGAGGGGAAAGTATCTACAATCACAATCTGAATGTATTCTGTGCTTTGAGTGGTTGCAAACACTGCAAAAGAAATAAAATGACACCATTGAGTGTGTAAACCTTTGCGTTTTTGAGAACAGTGATTTAGTGTATTTTAGAAACACTGTGAGAGAGGATTTCTCTCTCTCTCTCTCTCTCTCTCTCTCTCTCTCTGTGTGAGCTCTATTTTCATCCTCCATTTTAATCACATTCATCGTCCTTCTTCATTTCACCCGTTCATCAAAAACTGACACTCTTATTGTAATGTCCTGCTAATTAAAAGCATAAATCTGTTATGCCAAAGTGTATTAACCAGGACATTCCGGATAGAAAAGATGAATGACAGGAAAAGCAGGAAGATACAGGAGAGAGAGAGAGCCAGGGAATCGGTGTAGACAGCACCTCAGATGTCAGGAGATGCACGGCCGTGACACTGTGCCGTTTGTGTTTGTGCGTTTGTTGTTTGTTGATCTGCCAGCCTCATCCACATCACTGAATCTGAATGTAAAAATTACACCCCGCTTCCAAACGCATTACACTGCAGACCTGTTTTTTCATTTTTTAGCTCCAGTGGATTCTTGTGTGGGAGAAGAACTCATGCAGGTTATGAATTTGACAGGTTTCTCTCACGTGATTGTTGAACAGTTTTGATTCGTTCAGGAGGGCTAGAGCATATCTCAACATACGTTGGGCCAATGCAAGGAAAGAACCTGGAGTTTCATCCGTTCTCTGCTGTAGCAATCTAATTTAATTCATTAGTACAGTTTCATTCAAATGTAGTGTGTCAAAATGTGTTCAAATAGATATCTTTATATAATATAGACTATATTTCTTTATATATTGCTGATTTGTAAAAGCACTTATTCACATATAAATTTTTTTTTTTTTTATTCAGTTGATTTTTAAAGACACAAGAGGAACCAGTAACCGAATTTTCATTTTCACCTGAAGTGTGCCTTTAAACTCAGTGCCGTGCAGAGTTTTTTCAAGATACTAATATCATGCAGAAAGTTCTTTAGTAACAGTAAAAGTCACTGATCCTTAGAACTGCTGTCTGGTCAGCTGACACCAGAATAAATGTCCAGAGCAGCTGTGTGATCTTCTGAACAGAGATAAGACTACAGACAGCAGCTCTGCAGGCACCTCTGAGGGCACCTCACTGATTAGCATATTTCATCTTAATTTAATCATTGGAATCCTGGGTTGAGTAGAAACAGGAACTGTTAAAAATACCAAAAGAAATTATTTTTTTCAGGCTGGCCGTAGTAACCCGTATAAGTGCTGTTAACAATTATAACCTCACTTTTAGAAATTAAGATCATTTTTCAGGAAGGACCCCTGGGTGACTGTTAAGTCACCTAATTAATATTCATGAGCCAAGCTGATATAGGTTATATTGTGTCCCCTCCCACTTGTCATTTTACAGACCTGGTTTTTAGCTATACAGTATATCGGATAGGATGCATATTGTAGCTCATAAACTGAACCGGCAGGGGAATGTGTGGTATATTTAGAGCATAAATATTTAGGCTTATTTCTGTGTGCATATGGCCTTGTTTGCCTCCCACACTTTCTCTCTCTTGCTCTGTGTTTTTCTGTGGCTTGACTGTTTGATGTGGACTGATGGAGTTTATGAATGAATATTTAAAGGGCCTTGGCTTAGACTAACCCCACTAACAAAATGGCCTCTCTGTACAAACCAGTACAGAAGCCCCTCTAAAAGTCAGTAGAAGAGCAGATGTCTTATTTGCCTTGATTTTTAGTGTTTTTGTTATAAATTGAGAATGGAAAGTACAGTAAAAGACTGAATCTTTTACTGTATCTTAATCTTTTAATTGTGTGTGTGTGTGTGTTCTTGTTTGTGTGTGTGCGTTTGTGTTTTTTGTGTGTGTGTTTGTGTATGTGTGTGTTAGTGTGAGGATTAGGTTAAGGGAATAAAAAAATGTACAGTGTAAGTCAATTAAAAGCCCCCAGTACAATAGGAAAACAAACCTACATATATTTTTCCACTAAAAGAAACTAATTCATAAAAAACGAATACAGATTTTTCAGTTGTTCAAATGCAAAGGTTTTTTGTGTAGGGATTAAAATTACTGTAACCTAAGATTATAGTAATTACCATTAATCAGTGAAAGTGGGCCCATATTTATAACTGAACATCTCAATGTTAACCAGTCACTTATGACTAGCATTGTGCTAAAATTACCTTCAAATGGATGGTCTCGTGGGGCTGTTTGTCTGCAGTCCTGTGTGCTTACGAGTGGAAAAAGAAAACCGCCCTGAATTCCTGGCACATTCATGGAATGGGAAAAATCTCCTTATTCCAAGGTGAACTGCATTTAACAGTGAATCATTTCATCACACACTCATGTGTTACATAAACGGACATCTTTGGAACACTGCGTAAGAATTCTCTCGAGTAAAACACTTTAGATTTAATGCAGTATTTGTTCTCTTGTTTTCAAAATGGCTTCACCCTTAACTTTTTAAAAGCTTGCAGGGTTTGAAGATGCTGCAGTTCTTTGTAGTCCCAGACCCTCTTGCTCATAGACCACCCACAGTCTGTGCTTTAACCTTTTGCAGCATATTGCACACAAAACCGGAAAGTGTTTTCGTGATCTGTCAGTTTCAGTCTGGTTGGCTGATTGGACATAACTTCTGGAAGTAAACAGTTTTTATTAATAAACAGTGTTTACAAAATGCTGTATTAGATACAAAGAATACTTTTCTTTACACATATATTTTCGTTTAGTAGCAAGTAAACTGGAGATCCACGAGCAGAAGGTCAGGCTCCAGAAGGTTCTCTGTAACATCTTGTTCCGTAGATCTTGCTGATGGCTTCTGGTGAGGTCTTTGAAGAGTGGATCCATCAAGGAGACGTTTACATTTAGGCATTAAGCACACGCTTTTATCCAAAGAGACTTACAAGGTGAGGAACACAATGAAGCAGACATATCGTACCAGCCTGCAGTAACATGAATAGAAGAACATTAGATGACCCAGTGCAATATTCAAAAAACCTGGAGATTATTTGTTCTGAAATGAGAAATGTCCCTTTGTGAGACCTGGTTCATCCTTGTTTATGAAACGGCCCCTCCACCCCCCTGCAGAAGATCCTGCAGAAGAGATGAAAGTGATAACAAGCCACTTTTTATTGGAGTGATTCCTGCAGCCATCATATGCTGCCTGACCTGAAGTCACACTGGGAAAGACAGAAATGAGTGTCAGTTACGTTTAAACAACATTCTGAATCAACTCTCTTCATTATAATTCTGTCACTAAATGGCATCATACCGTGTTATTTTTTGAATATGTCATAGGTACCACAGATACCAGAGCCTCTGGTAATTATTTGAGAAGTCTGTCAGACTTATTTGAGGCAGGGTAGGTGGTTCTTTTTAGAAACATTTTTGTTATGCTGGTTGAAGGTCTCTTCACATCCTGATAGCAATCACCACGTAAAGTGGACTAAATATATTTATGTATCTTCTGTGGATGGCACAGAACCATAAAATCTTTATCCAGTTTAGATAGGATGTCCTTTTTGTTTATTAAACTGTATTTGTTCATGTGTTGGAGGGGGCGTGGCTTTGGAGAGAGCTCGGAGGAAAGGGCGGGATCTTATGCTTTCAAAGCTAGCTTGTATTGCTAGCCCCTCAGAAATTGTCTACCCCAACCTTTATGGTTACATACTTGCTTCAGCGTCGTGATATTTTAGAAAAGGGGAGGTTACTGGTTTTGTTTTTCTGTTAACCGAAAAGTAATGTAATAAATTCAGAATTAATTAACATACACAGACAAAAAGTGACAAGCTGTCAGATGTGTCCTGTTACAGTATGTCTATATCTGTATGTCAAAAACTGAGCCAAACCAGTTCATATATGACTGCATATAATTTTTCTAACAAGCAGGCTACTTCTTTTATTACAAAGGGTATTTTTGTTCCTGATTTAGTATTCAGCAAAACACAACCATGTTCCAAACCAACCAACCAACCAAACCAACTATATTTTGGCAAAACCATGTTGATTTTTCCAGTGCTGCAGTACAATGCTCTCCATATCTTTTCATCATCTGCCACAAGTAATGAATCCAGCCATTAAATTCTTTGGGCAATTGTGTTACAGACCATTTTTGTGTTTTAGGAGCATGTTGAACCGTTTAACACAGCAGGTATTTTAAAATCTGTCATGTTGGTGATGAATGGCGCCTGAAAATATGTACTAACTCATCCAAGTCTTAAATAAAGTATTCTATATTTTTATATATGTAAAATATGAAATAATACTGGAGCCCCTGATCTTTTCCTGATCTTTTCCTTTTTACATGTAAAAGTGACACTGTGGTCAACTGATCAACTACTTCTAATTGTTATAATTACTACTAACTTTTATTTCTACTAGTACTACTACTACTAATAATATTAATAATAATAATTATTATTACTATTAATGATAAACAACAACAATAATAATATATAATGGTAAACACACAATATATAGGCAGTCAGGATCAATCAAAAGTATTAAACAGTATTAAATATAAGACAAAACACTGGTTTAAAGAATTTAAAGAAACGGGGTATTTGGGTCTTTTTGAACTATGAATAGAAGTTCATCTTCCCATGATGCCTCTCTGCCTAATGAGCTCAACACCTTTTATGCTCTTTGTGAACCCAGCAAAACAGAACCGGCCCACGGAGCTGCACCCTGCCGGGCTGAGCTGCTCTTTCTGTTTGCTGAGGTCAGTACTAAAACTGAACAGACCAGATCCGACCAGAATCTGCACCAAACACAGAACAGGCATCTGCATGTATAACATGTCTATGAAAACACGTTGGCATGGCTTAATGACTACTGCATTAACCTCTGTTTCCAGGACGTGCACAAAGCGGCTGTTAGGGGGGCATATAAAGGACATCATACTAGACCCACAGCACCTTAACTCAGTTACCTACTGACCCTACTGTCTCCAGTGCTACAAACACAGCCCCATCACAGCTGGATG
Source organism: Ambastaia sidthimunki (assembly GCA_036877625.1). Classification (NCBI taxonomy): domain Eukaryota; kingdom Metazoa; phylum Chordata; class Actinopteri; order Cypriniformes; family Botiidae; genus Ambastaia; species Ambastaia sidthimunki. The sequence goes on along the minus strand of JAZGTK010001028.1, from coordinate 22,583 downwards.
TGAGGAACATACAAGTAGCAGCTAATGCCAGAGAAACCGGATCTTCTGCAACATCTTTGCAGGTTTTGCAGGCTAGCTCCAGACCTTCAGGTATGGAAATCACATACCCAGCACACCTTTGTTGTGTATTTTGTGTTGTGTATACAGTGTATATGCACTGTGATGTGTATTTTGTCTAATGTTCTATCTCCTCAGGTGTGATGTGAGATCAAAGATACTGATGACACCTTCAAAGGGGGTGATCTGCCCCTCCAAAATATGGTATGAGGACCATCTCACCCTAAACCGAATTGCTGGTATCAAAAATGTGCAACAATGAACCAATTAATGACGTGAGTTGGAAAGCAAACAGAACCCTTAGACTTCTGGGCATTTATCTCACAATTTGTGTGAGACAATAAATGCAACAGCGCAGTTGAAGAGGGTTAATCATTTGTACCGATTCCCTGCTGCAGGTGCGCTGACAGGTTGCATCACAGCGTGGTGTTGCAACTGCAGTACAGCTGACCGCAAAGCCCTACAGTGGGTGGTGAAAACTGCACAGTTTAACATTGAGATTCCGTTCCATCCATCTAGGAAATTGTATGACAAGGTAAGCATCATAAAAGGATGTCTTTTCACATCTGGAGATGATATAAAAGCATTCTGATAGCTAAACAACACATTATAAACCACTCACCAATGATTTAAACTCTTGCGGTATCTTTTGTTTGCAAAACACAAACGCTCACACAACAGTTAAATGCAAAACCACCGAAACTTTTAACCAAACTTCTCATATTACTGACAGGATGTCTAAAAAGCAATGCATTTTGTCAGTTTACATTACATTTATTTATTTGGCGGACACTTTTATCCAAAGTGACTTACAGTACATTTGAGGTATTCAGATTATCAGTATGTGTGTTGCCTGGGCTCAAACCCACAACCTTTTGTGCTGCTAACACAATGCACTACCAATTGAGTTCCAGGAACACATTAAGCCATTTAGTTCAGTGCTTGGAAATAAAGATGTCATTGTGTAAAGTGAGAGTAGTTTGATAAGGCAATGCAGTTGTTCTCACGTGTACATCAAATATATTAAAATATTTGTCTATTTCCCAAGTGGGTAATGCATGTTTTTTGTTGATCTTTTTGTCATTTGTTCATTGTTGTTTTACATCTTGCCTTTTCAGTCGGATATTCACAATTTTCTATTGTTTTGTTGTGTGACCTTCTATACATCAGTATCCTGTAGCCTAACTGCTAGCTTAACTAACTGCATTGCATTAGCAGTGCAAAAGTTGTGGGTTTGATTCCCAGGAAACTGGTTAGTGTGGTGTACTGTACTGTAAGTTGCTTTCAATAAAAGTGTCTGCTAAATGCATAAATGTAAATTTATACAATTTATCATATGCATGTCAAATAACCAGCATTTTCTTATTGGTTTGCAACTGATAATAACATTGAAACTTTGAAAAGCATTATTACAGGTCTAGAAGCATTTGCAACCTAACCACCAATCCAGACAGCATTCCGATTCCTGGAAAGTATCACTTACTGTAGTAACTTTGCCAAACGTGAAGAAAATTAAACACATCAATGTTTTACGGACCGCTCAGACACGACATGTCATCATTCACAGATTTTATATATTAAACAGATTTATTCTATAATAAATCCTCATTTCAGTACTGCGTAAAAATGATGAGATGTTATAAGATAAGACAGGAACTCCTCGATCGTGGCTTTAGATTTGAAGCCAAACGGTATTTAAAACATCTCACGTGTGTTAAATAACCAACATTTTAAACTTATGCATAATGAAGAATTCTACAGGGACCTTTTAGAGGACGAGTAACTGGGTGGCCTCTGTAATAATTTATCTGAAACAGAGCCCTGTTGTGTTTTTGTGATTTGGATGAGCTGGGTGGTGAGTTGGCAGGCAGTTAATTGGCCTGTTACACTCACCTGCTGCCAGATAATCAGCCATGCTGGGCTAAAGAGCTGCTCACAGAAGCGTCTCACTGCAGGGGACGTGTGGCCAGCTGCCTTTCTTACCAAAACTGCAATAAACAAATTGTTGACAGGTAAACATGTTTGGTTTGGGAAATTTCCATAGAATGTTGACCGATTGCTTGTGTTCTACATACATTATTAATGTCTAACTGTTTATCTTCTTTTCTTTATTGTCTAATTATGGTTTCCTGACAAAGGAAAATCTTGAGGCGTGGTTGGTGCATGGATGTTGTATGTGTTATACTGTATGTGCATATGTGTGTACTGTACATAGCATGTTATACATTACTCATGTATGAATTGTGCTGTGTTTTTAGTATATAAAACATTCATGTATTAGTGTATGAATGTTCTCAGAACGTTGGTTAACATTCTGTCACAGTGCCCTCAAAGGTATCAAAAAGTAACGTTAATAGAATGTTTTTATAACGTATATTATATATCAAAAAATTATTCTTAAGTTGTTAGTAGAACGTTTTAAAAATGTTACAGAATTAAAAACATGTTTGAATAACGTTATTTTAACCAAGCAATAATGTTAATACTATGTCTAAAAACTGGACATTTTGAACATTCTTAGAACATTTAAAATAACATTTTAAACATTTTGTTGCTTAGTGGTAACATTAAATTGTTAGCTGGGCAGGCTCTTGGTGTTAGAAAAACAATGAAAATATGTTAATTTTGATTATTTAGATCTGTAATAAGCCTGGGATAATGACATGTAAACTATGTATTTGTTGTAATGGATCATTAAAATGGAGAAAAAACCCTTTCACCTCAGTATGCTGAAAAAATAGTGTTGGCAATGGCAGAAATTACTTTCCAACAAAGCTGGCAGACCCAGAACATTTCCTCTGCGCAGTTTGACGCAGAAAACAGGAAATCATTGCATACCTTGGTCAATTAGTTGACCTCAGAGAAGCCAATGAGGTCCATAAAGCTACACAAGTACACACACACACTCGCAGTGTCCAGAGAACTTTGAGGAAGGTGTGAGTTTTGCTAAGACAGCCAGTGAAATTGAGCTACGTGAGAAAACGCCTCTTCGAGCAAACAGAGGTACACAAGGAAAGGTCTTGTTCATGGGCCCACACACCACCTTCTCTGTGATAGAAAGAGAGAAGACCAGTGTCTATAGATAGAAAGTGTTCAAAGCAAGACATTTATTCTATGTGAAAAAAGAGATTTGTGAAATGGAAATAAGTAACTTTTTAGCGACCTTGCTAGTAACATTCAAATGAAAATCAAACCCTGCCGTTCAATTCACATAGTCTGGGACTAAAGCTTTTCTCCATAACCCAAGATAAATTGCTTAAGGATAGGTATCTCAGCTCTCCTTAAAGCCTCCCTCCACAGCAGTGATCCATAAAGGAGAAACTTTTGCTGTGTTCCACTCAGAGTTTTCTGCTTTGTCTCCAACCATAATGTCATTCCACTGACCAGTGCTTGGAATATTCCATGTAAGGAAAAAAACTGGAGGATAAAAGATGCAATGCAATTTCAAATGCAAACATTTGTTATTATTAAAGGTAGGGTTGGCAGTTTTAAAGAGGCTAGCAATGACAAGCTAGCTTTGAAAGCCCTCCCGTCAGAGTGCTCTCCAAAGCCACACCTTCTCCAGCACAAGAACATGGCAAGTAGGACATCCTATCATTGCATTTGGACTGAATGCTATCAGTATACCTATCAGTACAATATACCATGTTTTACTTACCTTTTTGTGTAAAAGTCTAATAAATTGTTTTAAATATTTAATGTAGAACCCCAAATTCGATTAGAACCCATTTTATTTTCTTCTATCATCAGCTGTCAATGTTCATTACTTACTGAAATTAATTATTTTTATAATGTTTTGTAAGAACGTTTGTGCCACATGCTCGCATGACATCACATACTCTCAGTTTCCAAATGGGGTTCTGCTGCACTTTTACGGGTAGGAAATTTTAAATTCAGACTTTCCACATTGGAAGGCAGTGTTAGTATTTCCTTTACCATATGGTTTCCTGCTCAGCTCCTGGCAAGAGGCTGGTCTTCCTGCTTTTAGTCGCTTGTGCTCCATACTAACTCTGTTTTGGCTGTTTGCAGTGACTCAGACTTGTTATTCCTGCAGTTAAAATCTGCTGTCTTGTTGATACATTGCTTTACCACATGGGACCTGCTCCAGCAAGTTAGACAATGCAGGGAATAATTCCCCCTTTGCCTTCAAAAACAGAAGTCTCTGCGTCTGATATTTGTACTTGACAAGAAGTCTCTTTGTCCATAGCTTGGTTGTCAAGGAGACAGGCATATTTTTATTTTAACATGTCTGCCACTCCATTTAAATACTTGTTTGCCCATTATAGTGGGTTCATTCCTTTTGTCTGGTATTCCCCTACTTTTATCAGAAGCCCAGTAAAGCCCAACTATAAGCAAAGAGACTGCCAATGGATTAATGGCTGCTGTGCTCGGCTGCCAGACAAATTCATGCTATATATCCCGCGAAAATAACAAACTCTTTCTTTAGCAGCCAAAGATAATGACTTTCTTTTTGTTAGTTTATATCCATCGCTTGCTCTGTTCCTCCTACAGTCTGTCTTTGTTTTTCATCTTTTGGAAGTACCCTTTTAGCTCTGAGGTAAGTTAATTGTTGTGGCCTTTCCCCAAAGTTTTAGTACAGAGAGTCTGTGGGTGGGCGATGGTTCAGAGGGCTTGTTGAAGACTAAGCTGGTGGTGTTTCAGGTGCTAGACAGCCATTCTGTACAATTACGCCTGTTTTGTCTTGGCTTGGTATTGATTTTCTAATCTGGATAAGCTTGTACTTTGCAGTGGGGCTACAGATTCGCTACAGTTATCAAACCTTCTTCTGCAAAAAATACACTAGCTAAATTGGGAATAGAGTACTCAGCTGACAGGGAATGTTCTCAGAACGCTGGCTAGGAGAGAGTTTTCCCAAAAGTATCAAAAACATTCTTTCAGTAATGTTAGTGTAACTTTTTTAATGTTATATGTATATTGTATATATCAAGAATCTTATTCTTACGTTATAAGTGGAATGTTTAAAAAAACGTTACAGAATTAAAAAAAAGTCTGAATAATGTTTTTTATAATCAAGCAATTTTGGATATTTTGTTCAAAATAACAATGTTAATATTTTGTTACTTAATGGAAACATTCTTACAACCTAAAATTGTTAGCTGTAGCCTAACCTTTTTACTAAAAATAGTAGATGAAATGATAACCTCTCTTGCATACTGCACTGTTTGGCAGATGTAGTATGTCATCTAGGTTTCCTCTGCATACTCTGTGTAGTATGCATACTATAAGTGCAGCAACAATAGATGTGGCAGTGTGCTTTTTCCAATAGTCACTCTGTCTGATTCAAACTCTTAAATCATTTTCAAGTGTTTCAAGTGTTGATGTTCAAGTGTTCTGATGTAACTCCAGCTGAACAGTTTCATGTGAGATTGTAAATTTAGCATTTGTCATTATGCTGAACGAACAGCATATTCTCATAAATGGTAAATTAAGGGTCTCAGAAATACAGAATGTGTAAACAAAGTCCCTAAAAACTGAATAGCAGCTGTTTCTTTAGTTGTGTTGCTTATCCAACTTTTTTGAAAGCTTGTTTGTAAATCAGGTTATGCTAAGATGTCATTCCAACTCATTCAAAAGACTATTCTGTCTCTCTTTATTTGACTTTTGGCCCTTCTCACTGTTTTTTCATTTACCATCTGCTGTCCATCGTTTGGAATTACATATTTTCCACATCCAATTTAAACTGTATGGAATTCAAAAACACTAATCAGACTTCGTTGAAAGTGATTTAACCGTTAAATGTCAAATTCTTTTTCAGTATGCCCTCTTTCAAACGGATAAACCTCACACTTTTCATTTAATTTTTCATTTCATTGTTCTCTTTTCGTTCTTCAGAAAAGTTGGTAGATTCTTTGTTGTTTCTTTTGACACTCAGAAGCTATATGCTTTCTGCATTACAGTCTAGCTTCCTAACAGCATTCCCTATTAGACCAAACACAGAGAAGAAACAGTTTTTATGTTTTTATTCTTCCAAAAAAAGAATCTATTTTAACTAGAAGATTGAAGAGAGAGTTTTCTGTGTCCTGTTAGCTTGTCTGAAAATACTTCTGTGGGGAATGTTTTTTTCCTAGAGTCATGAGTGTGAAGCAAAAGAAATGAGCAGAATTTTTCAATAATAAAAGCATTTAAAGCACTTCAACTTAAAGAAGGGCAAAGATAATCATCAGCAGATATTTGACCTTTTAAGTACATGGTGGTCTAAGCCACAGACCTCCTACAGTCTGTTCATGTGTCCTGCGCTTTGCTCATACTTCTGTCCTTTAGCTGTTATTCAGAGACTTAGAGTATTTTCCCTTTAAAAATTAAGTCTTTTATCACTGTTTTTTAAAGAATTCTCTCTCTCTCCCACTCTCTTCTTCCCTCTCTCGCTCTCTCTTCCTCTGTGACACAGTGATCTATCTCTGCAATACGCTCATATGGGCCCTAAACCCCAGCGATCATTTATGTGAATGAATGATGCAGGTTATTATAAAGTCATTGATGCATGTGTGATCAAATGAAGACACAATGTGCCATGCAGATGCCCCCCCCTCCTCAAAACTCCTCCTTTTTCCACAACCACACACACAGACTGGTTTCAAGCACCAAAAATATGACATGCCTCATTATCAGATAGCACTCGGATGACATTTTAACATTGTGTGACACTCATTAACTAGCACTGTGAGTTCTCACATGGAACAAAAGACGGCAGATTCCCATAGGAACAACGTGACATCCACTATCCACATTATACAACCTCTCTCTGTCCCTCTTTTTGTCTCTTTCTATTTCTCTTACTCTCTATTTCTTTCTTTCTTTCATTGTCTCTCTCTCTCCCTCTCTCTTTCTCCCTTTCATTCTCTCCCTGTCTCTCTCTGTCCCTGCCTCCCTCTCTCCCTGTCTCTTTATCTCTCTCTTTCTCTCTATCTCTCTCCCATTCTCTCATCCGCTCTATTAGAGCCCCCCACACAAGTGTTCTCTCACTGCTGCCCACAGAGTCACTTGATAGGCAGATCAATTAATTAATCAAGCTGTCAGAACTTTTTAATTGCTTTATTGCGGCGCTCAAATCACAGCCGTGATTGACATTAAGCTATAGAAGCTCTTGCAGAAAGACTGCAGTGTAATTTGAACATTACCATTTGAATTCCAGACTTTTTACTGTTACTTTACTTTAAATGTACTTTGACTAGCAGCAGTGATGAGAATTATATAGACTGTATAACCTCATAGCTCATATACCACCAAAGCCGTATTTCTTGTTTTTATGTTTTGTAAATGAACCCACGCCTTACTGTTGACAGCAATGTGTCTCTTTCCATCTCCATACGTTTATTTTTCATTATGTGGGAGCACATCCGAGCGTTATTAGATGAAACCCCAAAGCACTTTTTTGAAGTTCATATCCACTCACTCTTTATTATGTATGCCAGACAATTTTAAAGAAAGGCATTTGAGACCCTCTCATAACAAATCCAGTAATGTTTATTCATGAAATATTTAACAGTGGCCTATCCTCCAAAAATGAATTTACAGAGTCACCGCCAGAGTTTTGACATTTACTACATCAGATAATATCAGCGCTTTTAATTTGCCTTTTAAATGAGCACTGACTCAAAGTCACTTTCTCATGGTCCGCGGTTGTTGGCTGTCATATAGCGTCTGAGGCAAAGTTCACATGCTGTTTGCTAACTGGAGTCATTCTGGAGTAATGCCCCTAATTAACTGTTTCCTTTTAGCAATTTGAGGCATAATTGGAGGCATGTGAAAAATCGCCACGGGATTCGTTTTTCAAAGTTTTGAGATCTGAATTGCTATAACGTGGTCGGTTTGGTGAACTTGCTGTTACCTTGTAGTTCTTTAAGACTTTGTCAGAACTTAACTGGATTTGCATTTTACGAAGTCGCTGGTAATTACGTTAGTGTCTAATTATGATTCTCAGAGGACAATGTTTGAGATGGGAATTTATTTATCGAAAGATTAGTTTAAGTATAGCAATATGTAAGTGCTTGCAATAATTTATCTACACAAATAAATAGAAAAAGGAATATGTCATATGTATTATGTAATTTGTACTGTATCAAAAAATCTTTTCTGAATCTAATTTCCATAAAACCATTATTTTATAATCATGAAAATGTATGGTCAAAAATTCATTGGTTCATTCAAAAGTAGCAAGATCCTTTTTATTGGCTTAGAAGTGCATGTACATATTAATATGATGACTGGAATCATAACTAGAAAGTTAATTCGCAGTGTGTAATATTTGATATGGTGTTTGTGTGATTATATACATAAGCAATTTGCTTGATGTAGCTGCTAATCTCAGTAACACAGCGAAGAGCGTCAGGGGAGCTTTTTAGCAAGAACATGCAGAGCTTCAGGAGCAGTTAAATAAAGACAACACAAAGCTTTACAGTACCGTGCAAACACAATGAAACTTTTGTAGACACCAAATTATTGTCTGTGACTTCTATGAATATTCTACTTGTGTCAGTGTCTTAGTGTCAGGTGAAGATCTTTCTTTGTCAGATTATCCGATTGATCCTGTCATTTGTGGATGCACTTAAAAACGGTAAATTACTGTAGAACTGTGACTGCATCAGATCTGACGTACTGTACTTTGTGTATGTTTATYGCAACGTGCCTCATCAGAGAAGATCAGTTTCCACCAGCTGTGTCTGGTTCCTTCCAAGATTTTGTCTCTGCAAATCGTATAATTTGTGTTTGTCTTGCCACACTTGCCTTTGGCTGGTTCACTGGGGCCCTGGGGGCTTGATTTTCTGTAAGGCTTCTTCAAAACAATATGTATTGTGAAAAGTGCTATACAAGTAAAACTGACTTGGCTTAGCAGGAAAGCTGCTTTAGGGGAAAAGTGCTTTTTGTGTTTTTTCAGAGGTGACTTTTAAATCTTTTCACACCAATCACAGGAGAGCAGGACACACAACTGAAGTAACACTTCGTATTTGCTAACCGCACACAAAGCTGGAAGGGACTTTATCAATCTAGTAAGCACTAATTTGATTGGCTGACTTTATGCAATTGTTTTTTTTCACAGTAGTCTAATATTTGATAACCACGCCCTTAAGCAGCATATAATAACAAAAACTGCTTTGATTTATGTCTGATTTATCTGTCTGATAACTCTTCCTGTTTAAGTGGGCAGTTCCTATCCATTCTAATGTTGCAGTCTGTACCATTTTTTGTTTAAAAATGTAGCATTTAAAAACGCTGTCAAAGATCTGCCACTAATATAGAGACAACATCTGGGTATGTTTTGCAGTATGCTCCCGACCTCCAGAGTTAGTCTGTGGGGTGAAGAGCAATACCTCTTCTGGAGGGTTCATTAGCTTTCTATTTTCTCTCCTTTTATTGAAATACATTAGCGTGAGAGTGGCTGCTTCACTTTAAAGTTTTCATTCATTTTGAGTTTGGAAAGTAGCTATATTTTAAAGTAATCCAGTGTTATGAAAGCTGAGAACTTTGTTTGTCTTTGCTACCAAAAGCTGGGAGATGTTGTTTGGAGTCTGTTCAGTTCTTCATCGCTTTCAAGTGAAAAGAGGTTTGGAAGGAACTCGCACTGAAATGGACTAATTGAAGTATTGAAATAATTTTAAATCCGCAAACACTCGACAAGACAGAGAGATTTGGTTATTGTGAGGGTTTCATGTTGATGCTTTTAATGTGGACTCACTGTACACATATTCCATGTGATTGTGAAAAGCACTGTGGATGCCACAGCACAAAACACGTCATCATCTTTTTCTGTAGTTCATGGGACCATTACAACTAACCACCATATATACAACATCTCCAGCAAAGACCATTATGACCAACATGCTCTTGTGCACCATAAATATCATTGTTAAACCAAGCACACACACCACAAATCTCACTGGTTTACTGATGAAGGTGTTTTGTCCTACAAGTTTCTTTAGATGTTTTGTAGGTCTACCACACCAAACTTGGAAGTCTACAGAAGTGTTTTTAGATCAAGGGGAGGAATTTCACAAGTCGAGTGGTTTTCTAAAACACTTCAGAGGAAATTGTTCACCAAGAGCAAACACCGACATTTTTGCTGTTTAGAAGCAACTTTATCAAACTATCTGTCCTGAGAGCAACCCAGCTAACAATTTTAGGTTGTAAAAACGTTTCCTTTAATAAACAACAAAAATATTTAAAAAAAAGGTATTCTGAATGTTCTGGGAATGTTTTTAAAACATTCCTTTAACAGCTTTAGAATAATATTTTGATATATGTGAAACCTAACATTTAAAAAGCATTTTACTATAGCGTTTTTGCAGAATATTTATAAGAATATTTTTGATAACTTTTAGAGAACGTTAGCCAATGTTCTCTGTTATCTGGAAAGTTACCTCACTATGGTGACTACTAAACAAATTTGTTCAAACACTCACAATCAAGTCACGACATGGTGAGCTAAAAAAAAAAAACCAATCAATGTGTCTTTTTCTATCCCGGGGGCCATTCTGTGTGTTTTGCCAGACAATTTCTTGTGACAAAAGATGTATGAGATCTTCTGGATCAGTCAAACCAGTGAGCAAATCCCCTCTGAACAAGACTAATGTCCCGTAAGAAGCAGGTGTTGAGGAGACAAAACGGCAGACTTAATGGGTCAGAAACTAGCAAAAAACAAATCAATCCCCTTTTCGGTTTGCATGGCTTGTACTTTGGACTCAGGATGTCTAAAAGGCAATAGACGGATTCTGCTGATGTTGTGACTCATGGCTTTTTCTCACTCAAGCAGAAAACTGGCTTCAAATGTCTCCGCTCTCACTTCTCAACCCGATTAATCGTTCTTATTTCTGATTAATTTTATTTTTCATTATTCATTACTTTTTAAAATTCCTGCCTGTGAATAAATGGTACAGCTGCCTTCCTATTCAATGAAAGTAAACGTCGTAAGGCACAGGAAGAGTTTTGAAGTTAAGCCAGCTTTGCAGATAAACTCTAAAGGAGCTGTTTGTTTACCAGAAACAGAGAGAGAGAAAAACAGCATTGATCTAATCCTGAGAAGCAAAGAAACAGGAAAGTTATTCTACTGAATACTCTATTTCACTATTGTGCTTATATGCACTAACCCAGCGTTTCTAAAAGACAACTTAACAGAATTACTGAGCTCAATTTACCCACAACACTAAAAAATACTGAATTAACACATGCCTGCACTTATGAAGAACTTTACATGAACTTTAGTCTGAAGTATTTAAAACAGACAAATGGAAAGACAATGAAACTGTAATTCTGTTTTTTGCATTCTTAAGGTTTGTCCAATTCACATTTTGACCAAGTCAATTTTAAGAAAGATTGAGTGGGTTTTATTATTGAAAGCTTCTTATTTACCAAACATATACAAATATTGAGAAACTTTACATTATGAGTCAACTGCAAAATGCTTATGTTCTGTAGTTCCATGTGATAAAAGATTAACTTATTTAACTTAATTAAACTTAAGATTAACTTATTTACATCTGAGATTGTCAGAAAGTTTTACACTGTAATAAATTAACCTGGTTTCAATATTTTATCTACACAGGACACTGAAAAGGAGGTTGTGAAATGAAAGGAGAAGCTGTGAAATTGAAGGTGAGCATTATATTTTATATAACAAAACCATTATAAAAAAACAGGTTAAATCTTCTGAATGAAGTGTGAAAACAGGGCCATTGTGTCGTGGTGCACGGTGGAAAAGTGTGCTGATGTTCTGAGTGAAGTTATGAAGTGCTACAGTACTGTATATGCTTTTAGACATGCCTCATCGTAGGCGGCCCGCACAGCTGCCCGTAAAAAAATTTAAGAGGGACAGCTTTTCATGCGTTTCCCTTTTGGTGCAACTGAAGTATGCAGAAAAATATTGCTGAGGTAAATTGAAAAATTATGCAAAAATATTTGATGGTGTTTTGTGTTGTTACACACATCAGGAGAAAATGTGGAAGTCTACTTTTTCTCTGCTGGTGCACTGACACCTCTGTTAAAGCTTGTACTGTTTTACATATATCTATATTTATACATATATATGTATATATATATTTGTGTGCGTGTGTGTGTGTGTTTGTATGTGATACACACACACGCACACACAGACACATATATACATATGCATGTGTGTGTGATACTAACTATATTATGTTCCCTATGAACTTTTTAGAACCCCTCTCCCTTCTGCTTTTTGTTTCCGTATTCACGGAGGGCTTCAGGCTTCCTTTTTGCTGCCCGTTCTGGTACGAGGGGTCTCAGATCACAGAGTCTTTACTTACGGTGGTGAAAACTTAATGAAATGTATTGGCAGCACATTTAAGCACACATTCCATTTCCACAGGTGTACAAATTCTGCTGTGCAAATATCCCTTTATGAACAGAGTAAACAGACCTCGTGCACTTTTTTCCCTGGTTGGTCCACGTTTTTCTTCTCGGAGTGAGTAATGAGATGGGTCCAGTCCACAGTGTAATGATTTCAGCTGCTGGTCTGGCCGTGTCATTGTGGTTTGATTTTTTAGGGTGGGCACTCTACGCTCAGCATTTTAAGAACAAAAGAGTCTAAATGCATAGACACACACTCATACACAGTGGAAAAATCAACGTCTGAAAATCCCAGCCTGGAAGCTGACATTGGTGGCTCGGATTGCCCCTAAATTAGACGGTGGACGTTTTCTTTGGCCGGTGTGTGCCCATCTACCATCTAGTTCCAGCAGAATGTCAAAAAACAAGCTGAGCTGAGCTCTAATTATACAGCGGAGAGCCAAAGTCTCAGCCTTGCCCCGGATAATCACTGTCATTCGTCTATTCAGCCATTTACCTTACTGTATTAAAGCTACAATCACGGGACCTCAAGCGGTTAGCAAGTAACTCAGTGAGCAAGACATTATTTATAGCAACACAGGAGTGTAAAACTATGGCCCAGTCATCCTTACATTAAAGATACTTAAATAGGGCAAAACACAGCTGGTAGTTTGTAAACGCATGACTGTAGTTAAGATCACGGGTTTAAATTGATTTGATTTTTAGAGGATTAGCATGTGAGAGAGTCTGTGGAGGCTGTGAAGGTTGAGTTTACAGAGATGCAGTTAATGTACGAGTGGTCTCCTGCAGTGAATGCGCAAGCAAGACATATTTGGAGTTAAACAGCAACTCCAGGAGAGTTTATGTTGCCGACCATTAACTTCCCACAAGGAATTTGGAAAATTCAGAATCCATGCCCACAGAAACTCCATCGAACTTTGTCCTTTTCTGTCCTCTCTCTCTCTTTCTCTCCGTCCCTAACCAATCATGCCCTAAACCCTTTGAATCAGCATTTAACATTCCTGTGGTATGTTTTGGCTGTGTGCTTAGGGTACCTGACGGACTCATATAAGCCCATAAATGTAGCTTCTGCTGAGTCTAACAGAAGTAGCCACAGACCTAGAGGGTGTCCTGCGCTAAAAGACATGGAACAAAACCGTAAATCTGGTGGTTAGTTTGTGTGATGTATCAGTCTATAAATCTGTCTGAACTGTTCTCACATCAGCCTGCTGGGGTTTTATTGACTATATTTTAGTGCTTCTGTTGTTTGTAATGACAACAAAAGAAAACCCAATGAGATTCAACAAGGAGATAAAAATAGTGACCGGTTAATTGGCGCTTTGCGGGCGGGGTGTGGTTTAAAAAATCTAAAGCCTTTAAAAATGAAGTAAAATAATAAAATGAGAATTTGTAAAAAAAAGAAAAACAAGCTTTTTGTGCAAGTCTTTTTTGTTTAATTGCTTTTTTTATCTCCATAAATGCCTTTGGAAACATACCACAGATGTTTGAAAAGAGATAAGAGATAACTGAAGTCTGTCCAAAATTCTTAGCATCCAAACAGTAAATTATGAATTGGAAAGATGTTTTCTTTGGTTTAAAAGCTTGGCTGTGTTCATCTGTTTCTGAAGCGCTGTAGACCACACCAGGTGTTTGCGCCGGTGTTATATTAAACTGTAAGGCACGTGAGGAAAGAAGACTACAAATTAGAAAGAACTAATTTAACCCTACATTTACATTCAAGGCAACACGCCTCAGTGGGTGATGTGGGTCAGTTATTGCTTTAACAGTAGCGTTTGAGGATGTTATACAGTGTTTACATAAACAGCATGCGGATGCATTAGGTGTACTTGAAGGAAATCACATGCTTTCTATTTAAGAATGAGTTTCATGTGACTTTAGCACTAACACTGGGATGATCATACAGGAGGTGCCTGCTAAGAACCTCCCCAACCAACAGAGAACGTTCTCAGAACATTGGCTAACATTTTCGAAATGTTCTTTCTAAGATCTCAAAAAGTTTTCGCAGTAGTGTAAGTAGAATGTTTTTAAAGTTCTATATCATATATATCAAAAACATTATTCTTAAGTTAATTGTGGAATGTTTTAAAAACGTTACAGAATTTAAAGTGTTTAAATAATGTTAATACACTCATAGCGTTCCTAGAACATTCAAAATAACATTTTTAATGTTTTTGTTACTTAATGGAAACATTAGGGAAACGTTCTTACAACGTAACATTGTTCGCTGAGTCTATGTTATATCCTACTAATTGTGCATAAAAATGTTTTCTCGGGCCCTTTGAATTTAAATGACATCCGTGATTGCATCATATTCTGTGTTTTGTAAGTAATCTCACGGCAATCATTATTATATCATCAGAGATCCTGCTGTGCCTTAATAACAAATATTAAACAGTCCTTAGAGGCTTTTAGCATTAGCAATGAAGCAGCCCAGGGTGTCTGTAAATTGATTGCTTATATTAACTGAGCTAAATAGAGATACACAGGGAGCAATGAATCACCAATGCAATCGTTGAGCTTTTGAAAGCCTACCGTCTTACTAACTATTATAAATGGTAATATGGTATACATCATTTGCATACTACAGACATTTTAAATGCATAAGTAATTTCTAAATGACATAAATTTGCTAAACATGTCAACAGTTATATAGCTGGATTGCTATTTTTCTTAAAGCTGTCATTTTCCTCGGGGTTAAAAATGAACAAAAATCAGTTATTGAGCAAGTACAGGACAGGCCAGTGTTAAAACTGTCTCTTTACCTTACCCTGATTTCCAACAGCACGTTTATAATAATAATTTATGATTTGAGCTTTCAGGTCTAACTTTACAGCACATAAAGTACATAAAAAACCTGCAATTATATGTTTTGAACAGAGGTGGCAGTAGAGAGTTATGGATTGAAGCTTTAAATACAATTTATCTGTCTTCCACTATAAGATGTTGTCAGTTGTCTTAATATGTCTGCCACCGACATATTTGTTTTTAAATTAAACTGAAGTTTAAAGATACAGCAACTTGTGCATAGAAAACTAAAGATTATGCCAGTGTGTGGTTAGCTTATAGGTTAACTCATAAACTATGACCATTCTGCCTTCAAACAAATTGGTTGCTCTCTAAAGATACAGTCCCTACAGGAGGCGTTTTGTAAGTCACTTTGGATAAGAGTGTCAGAGGAAATGACAAACTGCTAAATGTTGGTGGGCTATTTTGAACAAAGCAATTGTCTTCTAGCATACTATGCACTCCCAAACCAATGTGTTGGACTGCGTTATGGCTAAGAACTCATTTAGTTGACTGTCCTGGATGTGAGAAAGTGTAAAGTATCTTAGCACTTTCAGATATGAGCGTTCTCATTATGAGATACTGTACTGCTGTTCTCATCCTTCTATGAATAAAGCTGATCTCCTAGCAGCAGTGCGATTACATTATTACTGCACTTCTGTCATAAAACCCTGTTTGGCGACAATAAAGCACACAAATGTGACTGGAGGCACCAAAGAGCAGAATATACACAGATCTGTTGCACTTTAAGGTTACTGCTACTAATAAACATCTGCTATGTGGAATATGAGTCTATAATGGAATTACACGGGAAGTACACTAACTGTAAACTGGAAGTTACTTGTGGAACTTTAGTGGAACTGTATAGACTGATTTCTGAGTGGGAGGAAATTTCTGTGTGTTAACGTTCCCTATTGTCTGCTTGTGCTGTGTTATCGGAATTATGAATCATTTCCGACTCGCGCCTCACCTACAAATGAGGTTGTGAAAGGGGACCCACTCTGAGAAATGTCTCTGAATGCAGTGTGGTAGCAGGAAAGGTGTTAGCGCAGAGCTGAGAGTGAGAGGGGATGCGGTAGTGACAGGATAAAAGCAGCTGTTAAACACTTGTTTCTTCTCGTCTTAGACGGAATCCACCTGCTCAGTGACTCCACATCTTTAAACTTGTTAAAGCATTTAACTTTCTAAACAAGATCATACTGTTAAATGTATGTTGTTTCCAGATTATATATGTTATATAAAATATATATATTATAAACAATACAAGCTAACCCTAACAGAATACGTTCTGCATTTTTACAATAAATAAAATTATTTACTATATTTTTAGTGTTTTTACAAAAAAGGACATCCCCAAATAGAGGTTTTGCTTTGATTTTGGGTACAAATTTGTCCCTAATATTTGGTTAAGTATCTCCTCCACACACACACACAAATACACACACACACACACACACACAGACAGACAGAGTTGCATACATAACTCATACAGATTTTCTTATTGTTTGCATTACACCATAAAAACCATTTGCACACACTCTCACACCCACAGGCCTGCTGACCCTTCATTCCACCCATGTGCTCTTCTCTCTGTATTCATTTATGACCCTTTTGGAACAATAATGGCGTGTGTGGGGGGGTAAAGGAAATGGGGGGAAGTTCTTCTGTCCTCCAGAAAAGATCTCAAGTTCACGCATGAGTCTTTGGTGTGAGTTTAACGATGATTCTCAATGTCGTTTAGTTTTAGGGGCTTTGCCAGGAGGAGCAAATTTCCATTTGGCCCATCAGTATTGATTGAGAGAACAATCAGTCATGTGAGTACATGAGTGTGGTGTGTTGAACAGGGCTTATGCTTTAGTGTGGGACTGTCTCATCATTAAACCTACAGAACAATGATTAAAAGGTTACAGTCTGATGTTATTCACAACTCTGTGTCCCCAGCTAACATTTTAGGTTATAAGAACGTTTCCCTAACGTTTCCATAAGGTAACAAAACAATAAAAATGTTGTAGGAGTGTTCAAAACTTCCAGTTTTTTTAGTTTAGATTAGTATTAACCGTATTTGCTTGGTTATAAGAACAGTATTGAAACACTATTTTTTTAAATTCTGTAACGTTTTTAAAATGTTCCACCAAGAACTTTTTGGTAAATCATTTGATAAATACGATATACTGTAGATGTTGAAGTTCTACTAATGTTACTACAAGAATGTTTTTGAGCTGTTTAGAGGATGTTGTCCAATGTTCTGAGAGCGTTCCCTGTTAGCTGGGTCAGTTTTTAACCTTCTGTCTGTATTTTCATTAGTATCATTTTTACAGCTCGGCTAGATTGAGAACATTGAATACTGGAAGAATACACAATAGCAAAGGTAATTCAGATCTGTACAAATCTCACATTGTAAAATATTCATTTTATTTCCATTGTGCTTTAAATAATGCACTTTATTCCATCTGTCTTTATTTTTTAATAGCTCTCCTCTTTGAGAAAGAAAAATCCTTTGCGGCCACGTATAAATATTTGGTAGAGCGAATAAGTGCGTGATTTGCATAAATTAATGAGATGAATGTGCATTTTGGAGCCTCTTTGCCATAGAAACAGAGTTCTGGTAAAGTCACAGGTGTGTTTTTGCTTTATAAATGGCTGAGTGTTGTTTTGGCAGGTGTGTGCCCAATGCCATTTCTTTTCTGTGCTGAAAGCTGTCCATGCCGGCTGAGATGCTACTTTAAAGCTGAGTTTTTCGTGTTACGTTTTGGGCTTTGAAATCGCAATGCAAAAAAATGTCACACGTAGAGCTTCATATTTTATTGATGGTTTAGATCTAGGGCAGAAGCATTTTGGGCTGAAACGAGCCACCGATGTGAATCATTGTTGTTTATTTTGTATTTTATCACCACAACCTATCATCTACCTCTCCTGTCATGTCAGAAGGTTCGACTGAACTTTAGGCTAACAGCTTGTGCGGTAGTCCCCGACAGGAAAACCCCAGGACAGAAAGAGAAGGGAAGAAGTTAATACAGGAAGTCATCTCTTAACAGCTACTACTTTTTCCTACTGAGAGGAAGTGAGGTGGGGGTGGAAGTGAGGAGGTACAATAATCCCATTACCTCCATTGCTTTCGCTTCCTCTATTTTTAATATATATTCATGGGATGAAAGGCACAAGCTGGTCTGTGTGATATGTGATACTATAAGATGCTTTTTCAGTATGTCCTGAAACCCCAAAACCATCAGCAAAGATCAGATTGTGAGATGACATCTGGCATTAGAAACACTAGCATGGTATTCAACAGTTGGTGGTATACATCCAGTATTCACTGGATGTAACTGTATTAACATTACACTCGGTCACTTACTGTGTATGGACACAGTACAAGATTTCATTGAATTTGAATATTGTAAATGAATGCTTCATAAAGCATAAGACCTTGAAGTGACATCTATTAACTTATACACACGTCATGGAGAAGTATGTCCGAGCAGTTATCTGTGGAGAAACAGAAACTTTAGTCATGTTATCAGCTCGTTGTTCTCACTGTGCCGAGTGCAAGACACTCATTTCCATAATCAAATCAACACTAAACACAGGGACGAAACCACATCACTGCTTTTCTGCCACAATCAGCTTTAATTACACAGCCGCCTAACTCAATCACACGAAAACACACGCTTGCAGACTGCTGTGATTTTAAAACGCTCAAAACATCAATTAAAAGACGTCGATGCAAATGATTGCTTTCACCCGGCTTACATTTTCAAGGTCTGACTGAAGTCGTGAAAGTGGACATGAGCAGTATGTTTTGTGCCTTTTACATTTATTTAGCAGACTGTGTGTCTTAGGGATGAGGGATCGATCATACAGGAGCCAATTTTATTAGTGGCACAGAAATCAGTGCCAAATTTTGAGTAAAAAAAATGTATCAGAATAGAAGTTTTTTAACTTATTAGAAGAGACTTTATTTGTGTCTTTATCTTTGGTAGAATTACGTCTATTGTTTTATATTATTTAAAGGGAATGTGTTTATATCACCCTTCCATGCTAACAATCTGCCACCTTCTCTCACCTTTTCTCTGTTTGTGAGGAGTTCAAGCTTTGTTCTGTGTTACAGTCAGAATTATACACCTGCCTGCCTGTCTCCACACCTTCTTATTCATTGTGAACATGTGAACTTGTGAAGCATCTAATGTAATTTTCAAGGTCCTTTTTTATTAGGAGCTAATGACAATTTTCTTTCTCCAGTGATCACAACTACATCTAAAAGGGTTTTATCGATTCGGCACTGCTCGAGAGACGACTTTATTGTAAATTGTAGTAAATCAATGCAAAAGAAAATGGATAGAATTAGATCTCACTGTTAACCGATATAGAATTCATGGAAAATTAGATCCTCTGTGTGTGTGGGGGTGTCTTTGTGTGTGGGTGGGTTTGTGTGTGTGTATATGTTTGGGGGTCTTTTTTTTCCTTGTGCCACCCAATATGCACATTAAGCATGCGTTCCTTACAGAAAAGTGTATATTCACTCAGGGAAGGTGACAGGTCTTCAAACACGTTTTCTTTTCAAATATTTGCGTTCGCCCTAAGCCAAGAAAATGTTGCTGACTTAAAAGCGAAACTTTTGCTGCAGGTGCACCTCAGCAAACAAACAGCGGTTTCTATGGCGACATGGTTACGATAAAAAAAGGCCGGTCACCTTTGTGGACGATAAAATAACAACCCAGCTGGCTTGGACAGTAAGCAGGCCTTCAGACAAGGGTCGTCCAAACATATTCAACAGCCAAGACTAAACTTAAGTTACCGTATTTTTCTCTGCTGACGTTCAGTTGTTGAGTTTTTGTGTTTGCATGTGCTTGAATTGGTCTGTTTTGAAAACCTGCTGTTGCACTGCTAATTAGTGTGTGTGGTTTGCGAAACGACTGCTTTGAAAGCTCTGGTGAGAAGGTCCAGGTGCTTCTACAGACTTTCCTAAGCACTGGCGCTGAAAGCAAATAGCCTCTTCACATCTGTGGTCCATCTCGCTTTAAGAACTACATGGATTGAAAGAGACGTTTGAAGATAGAATGTAAAGCATATAGCTGGATAAAACAGAGTCCTCCAGATGGTTCAATAGTGTGTTTTGATGGCAGCTGCATGGCTATGCTCTTCATTTTATGATTAATAAGATTGATATGATGTTTTTGGTCCCCGAGTGTGATTTCTATACAATCATTCAATCAGTGGAGTGTTGTGATTGGAGCTCTCCTGATGAGAGTATTTTGTACCTGTCACATGAATGCGTAAGAAAAAAACACGGAAAAACCTGCTTAAATCATACTGTTTCTGTTTGATTGAGCTGCTTGTTCAAGTTTCTGAACGTCCCGCTTTCAGAGCCTGATTCGAAGCGTGAGTTCTCAAGGGAATGGAGCCGTACGGTTTGTGAGGCTGTCTGTTTGTCTTTACTGTAGTATTGCCAGAGCGCCCATTCTTATGCATTCGTAATAAAGGTACGCTTATTCTGTTTTTCTCTTCCTCTTCTCGCTCCCCACCCTCCTCGTTCTCTTTGTCCCCTGAGTTTAGCAAAAGCCTCTTTTCTCAACATGATCCCACATTAAATCAGCATGTTTATTCCAAATGTTATGCCTTGGAAATCAGCCCGCTGTGCCAAATTATTGACCTGCGCCACAAACATTTGACGTGACGTCATTTTCTTATCACATCCTGTTTGATCTACTGCTAGCGAGCTGCTATACATTAGCGAAGAATGCGGTTTTGACCTCTGGTGTGTTAGAAGTATATGCATTTCATTTACTAGTCAAGTGTTTTATTCAGATAACTTGTCTTGGGTTTTTAGCAGGGCATTACTGGAAGCTTATGTGCACAGCAGTAGTCTCAGCTTCTGCCACTAGGGGTGCAGTATGGAGATTCAGAAAGCAGAGGCCAATATAAGCAAGCAGAAGATCGATTTCTCACAGCTGTCAAACTGACCTGAATTAACAGATCATTGTCTGTGAACATGCATGTGTGTTTGGCTCTGTTGGCAAGGGACACATTTTTGAAAATGTCCTTAAAAAATGTTAAAGAATGAGGATGTCTGTTGTTCACACAATTTAAGAACTCATACATTTACCAAATTGTGTTATGCTTCAAATATAATAATGTGAGCCGTTTCTGTGAGGGTTAGACGTAGAGTATAGAAAATATCATTTTTTTAAGTGAGGACCTCTCATAGACAGAATGGATTTCATGCTAATGTAGCTTCTAAGGTGTGTGTGTGTGTCTGAGTATGTGTGCATTTCTATGTATGTGTGTGTGTGTGTGTGTGTGTGTGTGCAGTGACAATTTAGTTTGTGTATGACAGGTCTATTTAACCGTGCCACTAAATCAAGTTTATAAAGATACTGCTTTGAGAGAGTTTATTTTGAAGGCTTATTCTCTGGAGAGCTGCGCCACGTACAAGTTTGTGGGTTCGAAATGCTGAGAAGTGTGTGTGTGTTTGTGTGCAAGAAAGCTTTGAAAAGACCTCAGCATCTCACTTCATAATGGAGGATGTGGGATTTAGAGTTTTGAAAACAAGCCAGGTGAGAGACCACAGAGAAACTCAGTCTCCATCATGTCTCACTCTGTTACGAATACTCGCAGTAGGAGGACTTCTTCTGGGATTTATCATTAATGTTTAGCCATTTTCACAAGTCATTGTAATCACCCACATAAGGATTAAAATCCCACATAAAGCAGATGGGCAATGAGCGTCAGCGCTCCATATATCAAACAAACATAACCTCTGCATTTACCAATAGGAAGCTGTTAGCATCTGATCATTAGCCACAATCGGGTCATATTAGTAATTAAAAAGATGCATTTGCTCCATTCACAGTGTGTCAGTAATTCAAGCTGGTACAGGTGCACAATTTTTGTGTCACTATTGCTGTTCCTCAGGTTTGGGATATAAACCAACTCCTGTCTCTGAAAGCATGTAAAAATGTGGTTTAATTAGAAACACACATCTCGCCAACTTTACAAACCCACATATCAATAGATAAATAAATGTGTGGCAAGTTTTGATTTGAAAACTTTTGGCAGGTAGTTAATGAGCAGCAAATCGTTTGCCAAGTTTTTTGATACAGATACAAAATAGCAAAAATAAGTAATAAACAGATACACTGTATAAAAATAAGCAGATACACTTTCACTGTGTTGAACTGTAATAAGAAATTACACTCTAAACTGAAAATGGTTTTCTTTTCACCCATTTCGATCATGTTTATTTAGTTTCTGGTTTGGGCACTCCACATCTGCAAAGTCTCATGATAATATAAAAAAGCTCTTGGTTTTCAGTTTTTGGAGATTTTGAGGTGATGATTTCCACCTCAGTTCTCTACAGAAGCAATGTAACACCTTCTCTTCTCCTTTCATTTCAGCTGAAGAGCTCTGGCAGGGTCACCTTGACC
>JAZGTK010001027.1:0-46557 GCA_036877625.1 Ambastaia sidthimunki | reverse complement strand
GGATCCCTGGTCGCTACCTGGCACACCAGGAGGGTCTCCCTAAGCTACCAGTGCCGCCCCTGCAGCAGACATGCGATTGCTATCTGGCTGTTCTGGAACCCATCGTGGACCCAGATGAACTGAATTACACCAAGAAATTAGTGGAAGAGTTTCAGAAGTCAGGTGGTGTTGGAGAGAGACTTCAAAAGGGCCTGGAACAACGAGCGAGGAAGATGGAGAACTGGGTAAAACCTTGTGGAGATGGATTGAGATGTTAGGAGCCAAATGTGAAGCACAATATCTCTAAAATAGGCATATTGCACAAAGATTTAAATACTGTTACAGTTTTTATGTAATTTAGTTGTCTTGTCACAGGCTTCTTTTCTCTCTTTCTCTCCTATTCTCTCACTGCTAGCTCTCTGATTGGTGGTTACAAACGGCCTACCTAGACTATCGAATGCCTGTTGTTATACATTCGAGTCCTGGGGTCGTCCTTCCCCGTCTAGAGTTCAGTGATCGTCAAGGCCAAATAAGGTTAGGGCCATCGTGAATTCATATACCATCCGAAACATTTACTAATTTTAAGTCATTTAGTTGTGTCAATTAAAAATTTCTAAGGTATGTGCCACATGCTATTGGCAGACACTTTTATCTGAAGCCATTTACAGTGTATTCAAGCTATACATTTTATCAGCATGTTTCCTGGGAATCAAACCCATGACCTTAGCATTGCTAGCACCATGCGCTACCAGTTACAGGAAATTTCAGACATTGTAAATATTATTCAAAGGTTTTCACATGAATGCAAAGGTTCACACGTGAAATAAATCTACAGGCAGTGCTAGGTTTCGGTTACCCATATTGGTGACCTTTGTAGGGAGTAACCCTCTCTTGCCAAGCTGAGCTTGGCAAATCAAAAAGTGACGGTTGTTGCAATTACTAAAGTGATGAAACTAGCCTTCTTTCATGATCTGCTAAATGTTGTACAATCGACAAGCAAAACTGACCAGAGATCAGCTGCAAGGTGTGTTAATAATGACTATTAAAAGACAATCTGTCGTTTTTCCACAGATATGCTGCTAAATTGATCGCAGGGGTTTTAGATTTCAAGATAATGATTGACAAGTGAGTGACATGCTGTTTTCTTTCCCTTGTTGTGCTTGAATTACTATGAGTACTTAACTATTGTTAACTAGTTGTTTTGTGTTCTGCATATCCTCTAAATAATCACTATCACTTTTAATTCATCTTAATGAGCTTAATTTATATGATTTATAAGGTTCTGGGTGTTTGAAATCAGTCAGACATCTTGCTTTTATTTTATAGTGAAACCTTGCCAGTAGAGTATCTGGGTGGGAAGCCACTATGTATGAACCAGTACTATCAGGTGTTGTCATCTAGCCGGATCCCTGGAACAAAGAGAGACACTGTGGTCAACTATGCATTGGACAAGAGGCCCCCCACTCATATCACTGTAGTGCACAACTTTCAGGTCAGTTCCTGTTACACATCTCCAGTACTGCAGGAATC
The DNA here is from genome assembly GCA_036877625.1 of Ambastaia sidthimunki. NCBI lineage: Eukaryota > Metazoa > Chordata > Actinopteri > Cypriniformes > Botiidae > Ambastaia > Ambastaia sidthimunki. Next base: position 45,048 of record JAZGTK010001027.1, on the reverse strand, counting down.
AGGTGAACTTGTAACTCAATCGGCTATTTCTGTTGTTGTTTTAAATTGTTGTAGTTTTTCGTGCTGGATGTATACAACAGTGACGGCACACCTCTGACCGTAGATCAGATCTTCTTGCAGCTGGAGAAGATCTGGAACTCCTCCTTGCAGACCAACAAAGAGCCTGTTGGCATCCTCACGTCCAACCACCGCAACAGCTGGGGGAAAGCTTACAACAACCTCATTAAGGGTGGGCTCTGTCTGCCAACACTATGTGTCTTTAACACAGCATATTAGCTTTATTGGTGGACCTGTGTTAGTTAAAGGAATAGTTCTTTAAACTTTACAGATGTCCTGATAAGTCTACTGTACAGGAGGTGTTTTGCATGTTTTTGTCCATGAAGATGCTGAATTGTTTTTCTGTGGTCACTTTCAGATAAGACCAATAAAGAGTCAGTGAGAGCCATTCAGAGGAGCATCTTCACAGTCTGTCTGGACGCTCCGACTCCACACGTGTCTGATGACATGTACCACACTCGAGCTGCAGTTCAGATGTTGCATGGAGGGGGCAGCAGGTGGAACAGTGGAAATCGCTGGTTTGACAAAACATTGCAGGTAAGATCCATGAGCCCCCCACGGAGAAATAAAGCCCCCACACTAATCTGGACTGAGATCTAGGGATTCATGCATTTTAGTCTGACTTAGTACTTCTAGATCAGTACTAGATCTTAGTACTAGATCAATGGCAAATTCTGACTCAGATCTAAAAGATTCTGATTTTTGACTCCAAATACTGTTAGTTTATCATTGGTGAGGATGGGACATGCGGATTGATCTATGAACACGCCCCTGCTGAAGGCCCACCAATCGTTTCACTGATTGACCATGTGGTGGAATATACGTAAGAGTAACATTGATTAAATCTGCAAAATCACTTCATTCCCAAAAGAAACATCAGATTTACCATTTTGTGTTTGTGTTGTGTTTTTGCAGCACAAGGTCAGAGCTGGTCCGGACTCCAATGGTGCCTCTGCGTATGCCTCAAAAACTTCGTTTCAACATCACACCAGAGATCAAACAGGACATTGAGGAGGCCAAACAAAACATGAACATGTGAGAAGCTGAGATGTTCCTCCCACAGACAAAATGCACACCTCATTCTTCCTCAAACACACAGACAAGCTTTTGTTTATTTGATTTCTGTAGGATTTGATGTCTGTGTTGATGGCAAAAACAATATGATACAAATTAGAAATAGAAAGTGTTTGTGAGTATTTTGTTTATATGCCAATTTGAATAATGCAACAGCTAACAGTAGATTATCGGATCACAGATTATGGATCCTCGCATATTGAACAAAATAATACGATAAATAAAATATCAATGAACAAATCTTTGAAGCCACAATTTTTAATTCCTAGTTCTCTTTCTTTGCAGTATGGTTCATGACTTGGATATGAAAGTCAATGTGTTCTCTCATTTTGGCAAAAACTTGCCAAAGTCACAGAAGATGAGCCCTGATGCATTTATTCAGATGGCCCTGCAGCTGGCGTACTACAGGTGAACCTCATAACACTGAACTTCTGTTGTTGTTGTAATAATCATTTCAGCTAATTCAGTCACGTCTCTGGGCAGGATGTACAAGCGCTGCTGTTCCACCTATGAGAGCGCCTCCCTCCGCATGTTCAGACTGGGCCGCACAGACACCATTCGCCCGACCTCCATTGACTCGGTCAGGTTCATCAAGACCATGGATGACCCGAATAAACAGGTGCGGTGATCTCCAGTAGACGTTTTAGCTCACTATTTGTCACTATCTAAAGACTGTACATTGCAAGCAATTTACTTTGACCATGTTTAAAACTGTACTTTTGCAAATGCACACATTGTCACTGTAAATATGCTATAAGAGACAATATATAAGCTTTTAGCTGAGATTTGAATGCAAATACAGATCTGAGGACCTGAGGGAATGAGAGTATATAGATGAAGTAACTCTGAGGATATATGAATAAATATATATATAAAGCGTTAAGAGCTTTGAATGTTAGGAGCAAAATGTTTAAATAAATGCAAGTTGAAACCAACTCAGGCTGAGATCATGCAGATGAAGCTGAGATTTCATGAGCTTTAAGTTTTAGCATCTATCATGAGCTGCATGTAAAAATAAGAGCAATCTTAACCACTGTAATAACTCCATCAATGTTGATGCAAAAAAACAGACTTGTTTGAGTGATAGTGACGTTTTGATTGACAGAACGCAGAAAAAGTGGCTCTACTGGAGAAAGCTGTTAAGGCACACAGGGCTTATACAGACATGGTGAGTAAATGCACTTTTCAGGATGTTAAGACCATCATTAATATTGTTACTGCATTGGGTTCGATGCATTCTGTATTCTTCATCCTGTGTGTGTATATGCAGGCGATCAGAGGTCAGGCAATCGACAGACATTTGCTTGGATTGAAACTGCAGGCTATTGAGGATCTGTCTGCCCTGCCAGAAATATTCATGGACACCTCATATGCTCTGGCACTCCATTACAACCTCTCTACCAGCCAGGTACTGCCTAACAGAGCTTTCAATATCAGCCCTCATGCATGGTCAGTGTTATATAACAGGTGATATACAGAGACTTCAGGGCAATGGTGATGTGTCTACCCATGAAAGGTTTAGACTACCCTGTATATAACCTATTATTAGAAGTGTATGTATTTTAAATTGTCGTATACTGAGCAGCTTACACTTTTGATCTTAAATAAGATAGAGCTCAACTTTGCGCTTGCAATGCCAAGATCAAGGGTTCAATTCTAAGTGAACACACAAACAAATGTAAATCTAAACTGTAAGTAAGTTTAGATAAAGGGTTCTCACTTTTTCTTCCAGGTGCCAGCAAAAACAAACTGTGTGATGTGCTTCGGCCCGGTGGTGCCAGACGGGTACGGTGTGTGTTATAACCCCATGGACTCCCATATAAACTATGCGGTCTCTGCCTTCAACAGCTGTCAGGACACTAATGCAGCACTTATGTGCCAAGGTCTAGAGGACGCCCTCATCGACATGAAGAACCTTGTAGAGCAGACGCCCAAAGCCAAGCTGTAAGGACAGTTACATCAGCCTGGCATGTTCTTTTCCATTTTGTTTACAAGCAAGATTTTTAAGAAGATGGGCTCCATGATTGAACCATGCCTGAATAATAGTAAACTGTATGTGCTTCGGTTTGTGTTTCTTCAAACAGAAATCAAATAGGACTGTCAATCAGGTTTTGCCGATTTGTTTTTGCTTTGTATGTAGTCTCAGTACAGATGATGTTATATGTATAGATAGATAGATAGATAGATAGATCTATCACTAAAAATAGTGATAGATAAAAATAGTGTGTGCATTGTTATATACAGTTTTAATGCTGTAATGTAAATAGCGATATTAGCATTGATTTTGTAGTTCTTCACTGCTGTAATTTGCACATGCGTTTATTAAATATTAAGTTGTCATATTTAAATCCTTTTTTTTAGGAATGGTTTTCATAGCAAATACCATTTCTAAAGTTAAAATTCAGTCCCAAAAAAGATCCCCAAAAGTCAGTTTTTATATTTCACTGTATTTGTGACAACTTTCAAAATGAGTCTCTCTTTTAGATTCTGCATTCAAATCCAGCTCAGGTCATTTCTTGGTCCATTCAGTTCTCACCAGTACATTTCTCTGAATAAAGATTCACTAACCATCTTTTGTCAAAAAAGTTTTTTGCCTTTATCGTTGTGTGTTTTGGTAGGTATATGCCGCCGAACAGTCTGTTTGTTCAGAGGATTAAAGCATTTACTTATGCTTTGTACTTTTGCTATGTAAAAATAATATGGTTGATTGGTTCATATGTTCCCATTTAAGTATTAAGTGTTATTAAGAGGGGGACTTGCAAATACTGTGTGTACCTGAAAATATTTGTGGTCAGGAAAGGAACCTTGATCGAAAGAGTATTTTCGTCAGGTTAATTTATCTGGAGAATTGTTCGCAAAAGTATGTCAGTTGCAACAGGATTCAGTCTGTCCAGCAGAGGGCGAAAGAGCTGTAGGATCTTTGTTTAGCTTAAACTCACGTTTGAAGTCATGCAAAATTTGACATTTATTTTACATGTGTCTTGAAACTAGTAATAATACACACACTAAAAAATCCAACAGATCTGTTGCATTTTTTGATCTGTTGGGTACAAATATACAATCTACAAAAACACTGTTATGAATGTGTGGACATAAAAGAAAAATGTGTACTGGCAGCATATTATTTGTTTATATCGTTTTTAATTAACGATTTATCATGTTGTCACAGATTAGATGCCAATAAAAAGGCTGGAGAACTATCCTAACAATGCCTACTCAAGTTAATAAAAGTTTCTACTAACTCATAGTACTATAGCTGAACAGGTTTTGGTACATACACTGCAGTGTAGTTAAGACTGCACATTCTGCTAAAAAATTCATAAGCTTATATGATGGTTGTATTTAAAACCTGTACAGCAAATACATAAAAAAAAATGTTACAGAATAATTGCATCACATTAAGCAACTAGATATATGGTTTGTGATGTCATTCCAGTTGCAGAGCATGCTGATTCAACAAAACTCATAATTCCTTGAATCCCTAATATTGTTTCATTTAAAGACACATTGAAACAGTTCACAGATGCACATATAAGTGATTTAGGAAACATGGCAGTGCTGAAGCTGGACAGTTAAGGACAAATGTTTTTGTTAGGTGATGTATAGTGTTACATAGCACAGTACAGTGCTAAAAAAATTCAGAAAGATTTCACCCTCTTATTCACAAACTTATTTTATATTTAAATATTTTTACATGTCTGCAAATAGAATTTTAGAAAATTACTTTATAAAAACGATGTAACCGGGTCAAGGTATTAGAATACTTTCTGATGACACTGTGGTGTAATGGTGGAAGTTGGTCCAACTGTACCGTGATAAAACTAGCATAGCAATAACATGAAAGATACAGGACAAGCATGTGGTTGAGAATGCAGTTCAGTTCTAGAGAACATGCAGATAATACAAATGCACCTGGAAGATTAGATGTAAATACAGAGAAAGGCACAAGTGCTTTAACTAAAGCAGGTATATCAAAGGTAATATATGCTCAACAGCTTGTATATTAGTAATCAACCTCTTTATATTAATAATCAGCGTTGAGTTAGATTAGTAGAAACCATTAATGAAATACTTCTTTCTTGTCATTTAAATGAAATGTCTATGGCTTATTTTTTATGTTAAGTTTGTAAAAACAGTAAACAGTCTTGTTGAATTACATCTAAGCTTCTATTTGGTCGGTTACTTAAGTGGGAGGGTATGAGAAAATTCAGTAACTTCTAAAGTTCTTTAACGTTCATAAACTACAATTTTACATGAGAGAAGGGAACAACAGCAATGATGGATGAGGTGTGGATAATAGAGGAACATGGTGAGGGCTCGCCAGCTTCAGCCATGGTAGAGGCGGATACGTTGAGATATAGACCCTCGGCACAGTGGGCAGGTCTGCAGGGCATCGCTGCAGGTCTGACAACAGCACACATGACCACAAGGCAGAAAGATCATCTGAGACTGCACACAGCAGATGAAGAGAAGATGTTACATGTATCTTCAAACTTTCTCTTAGAACCTAAAATCGCAACTATATGAATGTGAAGGTAAATAGTTTAGGAAGTTAGAGTTTAAGGAATTTAAAAAGATGGAGTTTCTTAGAGTCTCCCTTTCATGCCATTTTAACCCCATATACTGTTTTTCAGTTGAACACAGTCTGTTTTAAAGAAATCTTCTTTTTTTTTTACACAAAGAGTTCATAGTGACCACAGGCTGTCAAGCTCTAAAAAAGGACATATAAAGAACGATTAAAGCAATAAAGAAAATGTCCATGCAAATTGTCTGTTATAAGTGGATCTCTTAAATTAAAAAAAGCTGCAATGGAGTTCAAGATTATCACTGAATAATTACTTAAATCTCAGCGTGTTTTAATAAAACTATTGTATGATGGTCCTTGAAATGGTAGTGATGGTCTTTGAAACTTAAGAGCCACAGAAAATACTAGTAACATTTTTTTAATTGTGGTGAAGGTCTTACCTCATGCTCCATGCACACCACACACTCAGAGTTGCTGGGTCCATCAGGACTGGGGGCAGTGGGGGTGAGGGGGGTATTGGGGGTGCTGGGGGTCAGTGGAAGAGTGAGCTGCTCTTGCACCTGGGCACCAGGAGCAGACAGACCAGTTTCCTCTGTGACTGTTTTAGGCGATGCTGAAGAGACAAACATCAATATGATTTTATTCAAGCAAGGTATAAGAAAAAGGATTTAAACAAAACTACTAATATCGTTTACTTTTATAACAATCTATTTTTTATTGAATATTAGGAACAATTTACCTTGAATTTTAGTAAAAAGAAATTGTTTAAGAGGGGAAAATGTATCTTACAGTGTTTCCTGGCCCAGTGGAGAAGAGCTTTCTGCACACCAACCTCACTGATCCCCAGCTGTAAAGAAAACACAAAAAAGTTGTTAGCCTACACACAGAACACACAACTCCAAACATGAGGGCAAACATGGTAAATGGGGCGGACCTTGCTGAGGTCTTTGGTGGTCATGTGACGCAAGGCCTTAGCTGTGATTCGGTGGTGAGCTATGACTGGCAGGTAGTGTTGAGCAGAGAGTTTACACAGTAGATTCCCAAGATCTCTATCCACAGCTGTCTCCTGACAAGAGAGAGGACGATACAGTTTAAATAATATTGCACCTCAATCAAAGTCACTCTAGGCCAGTATGAGAACACCTCAGAGCAGCTCTGACCTGCATACGCTGAGACAGCGGTTTGGCATCCAGGAGTCTCTGATATTGGATCATCCAGTAGTTCTGTTGGTTGGATTTACTCTTCTGCTCTATCTCCACCTGAAGGAAAGAAACAAAAGGCACAAACAAAACTTACAGCACCATACCTAACAAATCACAAGCCACAAACATACAGTATGCATTCGTAGCTTTTGTCAGAGCAAGTCCAGAGCAAATTTAACACTGTGTAACAGGTTGTATTTTTGTGGGACATTCTTCAAAGGATTTGACTGTCGACAGACAGTTTCTTCTTAGGTGGTTTTTGGCCTGAATAAGCTACAATGTTGGCCAGATGTTATGCTGAAGGTCTGGCTATGTAAGACTTCTTTGTAGACCCTGAAGCATGTGAAATGTTTCAGTCAACTGTTTCAGTCTCCAGTGTCTCCTGTAACAAATTAAGAATCACACAAAATGTGATCTGTCAATCACTCACCAGAACCTGCCGGAGCTCCTCCTCCCTCTGGTCCTTCTGTTTGAATAACTGCTGCAGTATGTCTGTCAGAGCTGTCCTCTGCTCTGCCAGCTCCTCCTACCACACACACACACAAATACACAAACACACAAATACATGGACACATACACAATCATTACATAGCATTCCTAGTCTTTATTAGATTGACTGAGGGACTGTGAGAATGCTGTTTAAACAGGAATGGATGGAATGACTAACTGAAGTAAAGAGGGAAAAACTATGAGGGAAAACTATGCATAATATCTCCACTGATCTCTGTTCTGAAGCACAGACAGGAAGCACCATCATATCTACTGCTGCCACATACCTGCAGGTTCTCAGTGTCCAAATTCCTCCTCTTAACCTCCAGCTTTGTCAACTGCATTAATTCTGCCTCTATGAGTTTAATCTATGGATACAAGCATACAGTGGGCGTGTGAATGACAAAACACAGCCATCTTTTGGGTCCTGCATTATAAAAGTTGTGTCCAATGAGACGTGGAATATGAGAAGCTGACTGGGCTGATGGGCTGACTGAAACTGCACTAAAGAACCAAAAAAGCTTAGCGGAACGGGCAGAAAATGTGATTTTTAACTGAATGACCAGAATAAGACTAGCTTTAACATTATTACTTGATAAAGTAGTTACAAGTAAATCTTATGAGCTTATTTTCCAGACACTAGTCATTTGAGTCAAAGGTATTTTTTTTTTTCAAAGATGTATATTTTGCCATCTATAACTGATACTCTGAGTTTAAAATAAATTGGACTCAAACAAACCAGTAATATGATATAAACCCCCATATCTGATGCTTTTCCACTTGGTGGGATTGACCGTAACAGACACTTTGAGCAGAATACCTGACTGCGAATGTAAGCGTGTACACTGTCTTTCTGGAGCTGAAGGGCTTCGAAAGCTGCCTTCTGCATTTCCTCCTGCGGAAATCGAGTCAATTAGAAACAAGGTCAAATTAACACATGCAGGACAAACTCATTTTGTGTAACCACTGACCATCAACTAAAAGGTTAATATTTCACTAGGCTGACAATGTTATGGTATAACGTAAAAGTGTTTTATTAACTTATTTTGCCTGTAGTACAAATGCATGCATGGAAAGCTATATTCATAAGCTATATATTTAATAGACTGTAAATAATTCCATTGTCAATAAAATACTTCCACAAGGCTAAAATATGCGTTATATTATAATTTATATTGCATAATTACCTCTTGGAGGATCTGACAAATGGCTTTGTTTTTGTCTAGCTGCTGCAGATACAGAACTTGGTCAAATTTTTTATCCAAACAGTCCAAACTGAACCAAAAAAACAGGAAAAAGGAGAACAAGGGTACAAAAGAAGTAACATTACTGCACTGTTTTCAGCTTCAGTTTAGAAAATGTCCATTACATTGTAAATATTAATACAACACTGAAACGGAACTGTTGGACAAAAACCAGTTCTAACTAAAGTGTGTGTAGTCTCACCTTTTGCTGGCCTCAGACACCAGAATCTGTTTCCTGGCCTCACTGGCTTCCTGCAGTACCTGCAGAGAGCGGCTCTCAAACAGCATCCTCTGCATGGCACCTGTACACACGCAATTACCTTTAACACTACTACAAATATTTCTGATCATTTCAACTTTCCTTCTGAGGATCATGACAACTTTTTGCATAGATAAAGACAGAAAAAAGACAATTGGGATGAGGTGGAACCACAAACAGGATTCACACCTGCACTTCATATATGATCACCATAGCTCAGTGTTTCTGAAACGTGTGCTAACTACTACCAAACAAGGTTTTCAAATTGCTTAACTATGGAATATAAAACAGTGTTAAATACATGTGAAACAAGGGTTTAATGATAAATGTTATCAAATCTTCATAACTCACTCGCCACTTCTTTCTTCCTCAATGAATCCGCTTCTTTCTGTGTGATGGCAGTAAGATGTTCCATTCGAATTCTTAAAAACAACACAACAAAAACAATCGCTGTCTCTATTCAAACTAAACATTAAAAGGTCAAATGTCTGTGTTTATAATGTTATAAAGATTTCTGCTAAAGAAGAAACAGCCGAAGCAGCATAGCTCCTGTAGCTCAACTGGTAGAGCATTGCGTTAGCAGCGCAAAGGTTGTGGGTTCGATCCCAGGGAACACAAGTACTGATAAAAATGTTTACCTTGAATTCACTGTAAGTCACTTTGGATAAAAGCGTCTGCCAAGTGAATAAATGTAAATGTAATAAAAGCATAATTTAAGGTCACAGTCCAGAACCTTTGGAGAACAAACAGGACTAGGAGTACATGAATTACAGAATACTCTGTGAAAGTGGTAGCAGTCCAGCTTGATAATTTTATAATGCAGCCATCTGAGCTGTAGCCTTCTTAAGTGGCTCCATCAGATAGACAGAAATTCACTTAGCAAATGTTGTATTGCCGGCAGAAGCCCCTGGTTCATTAAAAAACAGCGTCCATTTCCACTCACCGCTCCTCTTCCAGGGCTTGCAGAAAGGCAGCACTCTTTTCCTGTCTATCAAATCAAAATAAACCACAAACAATTAACTACAAAATACTACTGGACTGACTTTAGGTGCACAGCTTCTCCAGTCCTCACCGTTTGTTATCTAGTAAAAGGTCAGAGACGCGGCTCATAATGCTGCTCTCAGCCTGACACACTTTATCCAGAATCTTCTGCCTCTCTGCTTCCTGGGCCTTCTGCTGCTGAGACACACCAAATTCTAACCATTCCTGCTCCTAAAAGAGACACAAGTCAGTCACAAATATAGTGCTCAGTTTAATTTGGATATGTTATATAATGTGTTACATTCATTTATAGAATTGTCTGTTTCAGGTTGCCATGGTTACCTGTTTGATGGACAGCAGGACGTCTTCTTTGTGGGAGTTGTTGAGGAGGAGTTGAGTCTTCTCTTTCTGTTTCAACTCCAGCTCCTTCTCGAAGATCAACTTTTCCTGCTGTTTCTCCTCCTGATGTAGAACGAGAAGCAAATATTACTTCACCAGAAGATTCAACAATAACACAGAGAAATGCAATCATACGTACCTTTCGCTTCTCATAGTCCATGAATTTGCTCTGCAGTGTCAACGAGAATATATGTTAGCTATTTAAATCATTATCACAATAACAGAGAAAATGGCACATAAACACATGTTACATATATACAAACACACCAATATTCACTAGTTCAATGGACAAACTATATCCCAGCTAAAAAAATATAGGTTGTAAGATCATTTCTGTAATGTTTCCATTAAAAAAAAACATTTTATTGTGAATGTTTTAGGAACATTTTTAGATGTTCTATTAACAATATTGCTTACTTATAAGAACGTTATTTAAACATTTATTAGTTCTGTAAGGTTTTTAAAATGTTCCGCTAACAACTTAGGAAAATTTTTGATATGATATATAACGTTAAAAAATTCTCTACTAATGTTAGCCAACGTTCTGAGAATGATCCCTGTTAGCTGGCATTGGGCTTATCCAATCAGATTTTAAAGCAAGTCTCAACAATCCATTGAATAACTGTGTGAAATGACTTAATAATGACTAAAAGTTTACTGACCTGCCAGGCCACCTCCTCCCCGTCAACACAATCCACGTCCTGCTTCGTTTCATCATGCTCCAGCACAGGCAGAAGATACTGGGATGGAGGACTGTACTCCACACCCATCTCTAAACCACATTAAGAAACTGAATTAACAAACCAGGTTTACAGCAGGTAACATTTAACCAAAATGTATCTTTTTAAGAATTACAGAATGGAAATTAAACTGTTAGAAACTGATGAAGAGCTTTGCAGGACCCACCTGAGCAGAGGTACTGCTGCAGTTCCTGTGTGCCGCCTGCACACACTGATGCAGGAGGATAACACATTAGATGTGCATCCAGGATCAGGTTCTGCCACAACACACACACATACACACATATACAAAATCACATAAGCGCAAGTTAAGACTATACAAACACACTCCATTGAATTACATTAAATGAGTAAATATGACTAAACCAGACACTCACTTCCAGAGTGCGAACACAGGCCAGTTCTTTGGGCAGTTTCCTGATGCTGTTTTCACTTAGGTCCAGTGTTCGCAGACTGCTCATATGACCCACAGACACAGGTATCACAGTAAGGCAGTTTGCTGTGTAAGTTAAAACATTTGTTAATTTGAGGACTCACAACATAAATAATAAGTCATAATTAAAAATATAAGACACTCTCAGTGCTTTAATCAATACATTTAAAACCCTAATAAACCCCTAAAATTTATGAAAAAGCACAATACAAACCTTTCACATTAAGTGTCTGTAGATGTCGTAAATCCCCTATAGAGTCCGGCAGCTGTTTTATGTGATTTTTTTCAACATTCAGCACCTTGAACACAGAGCCATTTATTTAATGCCTATAAAGGTTTTTAAATAATTTTGACTGGAATTGACACAAATGACTAGAATGCTGTGTTTACCAACCGGCATCCAGAATCAGAGCAATCGGTTTTATGTCATAAATAAACCAACAATTAACACTGGCTTTCCTATTATTAAAAATTACCTGCAAGGACGAAAGCTGCCCCAGGTCATCAGGAAGTGATGTAAGCTTGTTTTCATGCAGGTCCAGAACCTTAAGAATGGACATACAGAGATGTTGTTAATGTACATACTTAAATTCCATATTATCTGTATCATCAATCAATTTCTCTCACCTTTAACATTGCTAAGGCACTAATGCAGCAACCTTTAGGTACAAATGATCTTAGGTAATTTCCATGGAGAATTAATACCTGCAATTAAAATGAAAACTTCTGTCAAAGGTCTATTTTTTTCTGACCCGTAGTAGTTAAAAACAAGAAACACAATTGATTGAAATATACTCACTTTTTTCTGAAGCACTTTACAAATAGAGAAGGCACTGGAAGGAACCTGACATTCAATTCATAGCAATTCAAAATATGGCCAGAATCAAGCAAATATTAATAATTTATAACCTTTTGGGGTTTAAATAATTTATCAGAAACAACATGTATGCACAAAAACAAACATGTCCAACTCAAAACAGATTTTTATAATGTAAACAATGTTTTTATAACTCACTTCCGTCAGCTCACAGGCAGAAATATCCAAAATGTCATCAGCACCTGCTTCTTTAGCCTGCACGAAAGAGTCGTTTGTATGTTAGGGTCTCAAACAATGCACTTACTTTATAAAGTGGCTATATAAAATAGTGCTAAGGCAATATGTAATTTAAAAACAAATGCGGGTGACAAAAACTCACCAAGCACAACTGATACGCCAGTCGTTTCTTGGAATCGTGGCTGGTTTTATTGTTTTTCGAGAAAAGAAACATCCTTTATTTTTGTATGACACTTGAGTAGTGCTGTCAACCCGACAGAAACAGAAATAATGAATGCATGAATAAATGCAAGTATTACAAACAAAAACTTTTACATTGGAATTACCAGATTTACTTCTGTCCGACATTTATACAACAAATGATTTATTTTATCTGACTTTGATTTGATAAATCAATGTTTTGCAAACACAGTAACAAAAAATACCTTACCTTACCTTACGAGAAATGACGAATACACACTATTTAGGTCAAAACATGGGATCTTTAAAACACACTTCTAAAATGTCCCGATATTCAACAGACCGCTTCAGACTCCCCCTTTCAAAACATACAGGAACAAGTTATCGGAAGTTGTGGATGACATAATGCTTCACTGCAGTGTGAAAGGTTGCGCAGTTCTCGCGATACTTCGCGGCCTTTATATTTACTACCAGCCAGTTTCTGCCATTCCCTTTTTCTATTAGGCGGTGAAGGTGCAACAGTAATCGGTCGTCCCGAATCCGGGTTCATCCGACACCCTCACCAATTTAAACTAGCTCAGCTACATCTGACATATCATGCCTCCTAAATTTGACCCCAACGAGATTAAAATTGGTATGTTGTGGAATAAGTAACGTCTCGATGGTGCTGATTTTGTTTGGTGACGGCTGTGCGTGTGCATAGGCCCCTTTCCTGGTTTGGGATTATAAAAAATATTGATCCCAATAGATAAAGTATTAGTTCGCTATAGGATTTAGCTGAAACATTGTAATATTTAAAAGGATAATCTATAAATATGAGTTTGTGGAACGCAGAGAACAAACTTCACGTTGTCTTAAATGCCATCGGTAGCATGTTTAACCTAAGAAATGGTACTTAATACTTGCAGTGTTTTGAACGATTCAGCGTTTTGAAATGTATAAGATTAGACACGATTGCTTTCGTTTCGCGGTTAGTGTACAATTTGTGCAGTTCTTCGTGGTATGGTTGTGTAGTCTTAGTTTGATAACGTACATTGTTGTTTATAAAACAATGTGTTACAAAGGTAATTTTAGCATTGAGGTCAAACCCACATAAACCAGTTACACTCCTTCAATGCTGTTTCAGGAAAGAGCTGAAGTGTTTTAGGTTTCCCTTAATTATTTGTAATATGTTTTTGTCCCTATAGTGTACATGAGATGCACAGGAGGAGAGGTTGGTGCCACTTCCTCACTGGCTCCCAAAATCGGACCTTTGGGTCTTGTAAGTTTTGCTGTCTTGTTTGCTGTAGTATATATTGTATGTGGTCCAGATATGCGAGTTTGTAGAGCAGCCTTCTGCAACTAGGCTGGTCTGTAAAAGTGACTTTGTATAATCCAGTGGTTGCTTATAGTGACCCAGGTCTAGGAAGCAGGGCTGCCCAATCTAATGGGTAACTCTGTGCCGAAATGCCTGAACAAACCTTTCATGCCACGTAATCCTATCTGTGTTCCATGTTGCAAGCTTATTGTCTGTTCTTTTCATTTACAGTCCCCCAAAAAGGTGGGTGATGACATTGCAAAGGCCACCGGTGACTGGAAGGGTCTGCGTATCACTGTAAAGCTGACTATCCAAAACAGACAAGCAGCGGTAAGCCCCTGGACTCTAAACCTTAATGCTTAAAGTCATCTAGCGTTAAGTTTACACATTTTGTTTGTTGTTCAGATTGAGGTGGTGCCATCAGCCTCTGCCCTCATCATCAAGGCTCTGAAGGAACCTCCCAGAGACCGGAAGAAGGTCAAAAACAGTAAGTTCAAGAGCAGCTACTCAGTCTTGTAGGAATACATTGTTGGTGTTCCTAGGGAGCACATTCACTGACAAAATGTATAACTTCAATGTAAGTCACTTTGGATAAAAGCATCTCCCAAATGCATCAATATAAATCTTGGTGTGTTCTGATGTTTTGGGGTTCTTGACTGTAAGCAACCTACCATTATGCTAGTCTTTTAAAATGACTGTGTATAAGCTAGTGGGAGCTGATGATGACCCAGCTCTAAGAAGCAGGGCTGCCCAACCTAATGGGTAACTCTGTACCGAAAGGCCTGGAACATTTCATTGGATGATTAGCTGCCTGTAGTATTATGTAAATTGTACTAGCGTGATCTAAATATTCTGAAGTTTATGTTGTGTTTTCTGTCATCTTTCCTTCATAGTCAAGCACGCTGGAAGTGTTTCTTTTTGATGAGATTATCAACGTTGCTCGTGTCATGAGGCCACGATCTATTGCCAGGGAGCTTTCAGGTTAGAAGTCTTGCAAATCGTTTATTCCCCACTTTGTAATGGGTATATTGACCAGCCTCCTGCCACGATACAAGTCTTTTGATAGTGACTTGTATAATCCAGTGGAGGCTGATAATGACCAAGCTCTAGGAATCAGGGCTGCCACTTAATTGAGCAGCCTTGTGCTGTAAGGCCTGGAACAACTTAAAAAAATTTTAAGTTAAAAAACTTTATAAAACCTCAAAAAATGCATGAATGAGTTGATGATGGGTCTCTTTCAGGTACCATTAAAGAGATTCTAGGCACGGCTCAGTCTGTGGGCTGCACCATTGATGGTCGCCCTCCTCATGATGTGATTGATGACATCAACAGTGGCAAAATTGAGTGCCCAGCTGTATGTATGACTTACACTTACACTCAAAGACATACTTTTTCCAACACAAAATCTGTTTTAACTGGATTCATCTTTCTTGCAGGAATGAATACAATAAAGACAAAAGCTGTTGATGAAAGTTCAATGTCTCCTGATCTTTTTATTAAGCATATTGTGATTTCAGCTTGGATTCAAGCATTAGCACACTATCAAAAATATAAGGCATAGAAATTGAAAAACACACAGTTGAGAAGACGCTTTATTAAACTGTATTAAAATATTCCAAAACAGTACAAAAATTTACTTGTAACAATGGGGTGCTGGCTTAGGCACAAAGGCCAGATTTTTTTATAGGAACTATAAATTGTGTACTTTTCCCCATAACAAAATGTTTACACATCACAAAGGTACTTTTTAGATCTTTAGGTATAGAGCAGGTTTATCATTACCACATCCCAAATCACTAACATTGAACCAGAAAAATCTCTCCAAGCAGCTCCAAAAACATTTTTATTTGCTTGAAATGCTATTAATTACTGAATTAATAGGATTTAATACGAACATACAGCACCTCCTGAATCTATTCAAGGTAGTAAATTGAATGTGTATTTAGCACCACAGACTTCATGAGCAGGCCAAACACTTTTCCACTATTAAAGTGGGAACTACTGTCATTTGCCACAGTTGATGGAAATCAGAAAGACATGAGCAAATGAAACTGCCTCTCAGTTCTCCACATCATCTTCCTCTGCTTCATTCTCTCCATCCTGCTCTTCATCCATGTGCTCATCTTCCTCCTCATCTCTACTTTTGTCATTGTCATCTGCTTCATTTTTCTTCTCCTTGTCCTTACGTTTCTGCTCAGATGCTTCCTTCTTGCCTTTCTGTCCTTTTTTGTATGCTGTTAACAACAGCAGAAAAGCATTCAAATAACAGTGCCTGGTCAAAGTTTGTATTAATCAACACCTAGTATTCATTACATCTTATAATTTGAGTTTTTATTTACTAATACATAAATATACTGGGTCTTCTTATAGTTTGAAAGACTTGGAAACAGAAAACCCGACCAATAATAATCGTTATCCTATTTTCCATATGCAAAACGTACCCTCAAGTGCTTCACGTAGAGGTTGTAAGAAACGCTCGAACTCCATCTCTTCCATAGCTGCCATCACATCTCCAGCGTTGAGCGTCTTTCTCTTTGCTTTCATGGCGAAATTGTTTGCGCTGATATACAAAAATACTTTTGTAAGATGCTTAGTATAACACTAATCCAAACTCCAATTGCCATTAATCACAATGTCACAATTACCAAGATGTTGCATAGAGAACAAAAACACTAGCTGCTTGAGATATCGCTCTTCTTGCTTCTTTAGACACGTTAACTCCATCTGGCAGCTGAGGAAGAGAAATGTGGAGATGACTTCACAACACCAAAAGCCTAAATAATATAACTTTCTTAATCGACGAAACAACATTTTACATGAATTGTTTGTATTTTAGTTGTTCTAACCCATAAAGTAGCCGTATGACTTACAGCCTCCTTGATAATCCGTGTTATGACAGCATTGGGAAGATTGAGGTCCTCCGGTCTCTCTGCCATTACACCGACTAAACTCTTGAAATAAGATAGTTAAACGACTTTGTTGCAGAAATGTATTTATTAGCAGTTGTTTTAATTCAAAACACTGGCGCAAACTGCGACGATCATTACACAATGTAAACTGATGTCAAACAAAACAATCGCACTCCCGCGGAAATGTAGCTTAGCCGTGTATTTGATCGGAGTGAAACCAACACCAGTTACAATATAACCAATGGAAGGTAGTTAAATTAAGTATCACTATGCTACATATGCATAAGATAAATAATTACATATTCAATTTCCAACGCAACGCCTGAATTTGGAGAACAGCTCGTGGTTCTCAGCCCGCTTGATCATCCAAACCCATGAGTTTAACCTTTCACCTCTTCTCTGACGTCTCAAATACCGCCAACCAATCAGATGCGCTCGCGTCCTGTTCTTCAAACGCGCAAAATTGCACATGGTTAAGTTTTTTGATCAATAAAAATGTTATTCTTTATATTGACATGGAAAGGACTTTGCTTTTTCAAGTGTAAGCCTCCTAAAAGCTTCTTAAAATGCTTTCCGTTCTCCTGATTTTTCTAAACTCAACTTTTTTGTTTTATTAGTGTAAACGTGTGGTCCTCCTAAAATACTAAATTAGTATTTATAATAAAAAAGTACATGTGGATTTTTCCATAACTTCTACACAGACCTATAAAGACTGGTGGGGTGGCGTGTTTTTACATTTCACCACACTTTATTGTTTGCCGTACGATTGTGTCAGCCTCAATTGTGGTAAATGCCAAAAAAATTCCATGACCTTTATTCTTTGATGCTCATCAAATGTCTTGAGGTTAGCTACATGTATTAGCTCAGAAGCCATTAACATTTAACACCATGTCGTCTTTTATTGAGGTTTTCTTTTGCTTCACGTACAGATGATGTCATTCAGATAGCTCAGCAGGCATTGTGAGTATTAAATGACCACTTTAGCTTTTTTTTTATTCACAGGCCATTACCAGCAGAGTTTTATTTTATTTTTAATTTATTTTTAGTAACCAGGAAAGTTTTAGTTTAAAGGTTAGTTGCTTGTCATGTTTATTTAATGTATTGAAAATGTTCCACTAACATTCTTCTAACCTCTTTATTCTGGTTCCTTTCTGCAACCTTGTATGTCATTAACTGGCAACCTTGTCTTGTTTTGATCCATTGTTTATCAAATTAATAATCAGATTAGCCCCCGGTTTCTTTATGTCTTTGATAGATTGGAAAGTTATGTATTTTAGGACTATTAAGACTTTGTTGATGGAATTTTGGTATCATGGTGGTAGTGTTTTATAGCAACACCAGGTGTCACCACTAATACTGACTAGGACTTTGAATAGCAACAGTGTTAAATCTCTTTCCCTCTCCTATATAATTAATCCCATATGCATTGTAGGAATAATTGTTTGCACAGTGAAAATAATTTTAAAAATAATTATTTTACGTTCTGCTTATTGGCCTAAGGTGTCCAACACCCTTTTAATTTAAAAGGAAAATGCCAGTCACTTTTCTGTAAAAAGAACTCTTGCTTTCCTTCTACAGTTTTTAAGCAAAGTGAATGTGTCACCTCCATAGCAACAGTGTCCTTAAATTTCAAGTTATGTAAACACAACAGCAACACAATTTACAACTTTTCAGTTTGAATTAACTGAGCCTTTATGTTACATGGTGACAGTTTACATTTCCATGTTATTACTAATAAACTGCTGAACATACAGACAAATGCACACCTGTGTTAACTGGCATCAAAGAGTGATCTTGCCTAGGGCATCATACAGTTCAAAATTAGATGGAACATCTATGGTTAATTTTTAGGGGCGGAGTGAAGGACAACCAATGGCAGCCTTAGGGGGGGGTACCAAGGAACAGAGAATAAAGGGTTTGTTTTATATGGGTGATGCCTAATTGTTGTTTTTACCCAGCTGATCATGACTTCATTTCAGTTGATCATGACTTCGTCTTCAAGAGTTTCACAAATTGGTAATTGAACAATTGCAGTCATATTAAGCCATTTTAAAATCTAGATTCCACAATAAAACCAATTGTTCCACCACTTTAGATGACTAACACAGTGGCAGTATTGGCTTCGTGGGAAAGTACAAGACAAAAATAGGAAAATGAAAAGGCTGGGTCAGATGGAGACAAAAGTAGTGATTTGAAACCACAAAAAATGGTTTAATTAAATGGAAATTTCCAACAAGAAATAAAGTCTGTGGTTAGTGGATGACAAGGATAGTTGAATAGAAGCAGAACATGTGTCCCAGTCAAAAACATTCTACTGAGCTTCTTAAAAGTTTCTTGAAAAGTGTGCTTCAGAAAGTTCCCAAATGCTTCTGGACCCCTTGCTACCTGTTTTTTAAAAGAATTTTAACATTCCACCATCGTGTATTGTGACTATAACTGAATTGCATGCTTCCACAGGTCACAGTTTCTACGGAAGGATAGGAAGTCTGAGTTGCCCGGTCTCATTCATTTCCTCTTCAACTGAGAAAAGTTTAAATAGAAACAGGAAAGTCCATCCATCAGCCCTCTCCAATATATTGTCTCAGGAAAGGCCACAACACATAAATACTGCCATCACTGTCTGGACATTTGTCTGCTACTGCATGAAGACATAAGACATCCGGGCATCACTCAAAAGGTCACCCATAGGCTAGCTATGGAAGTTTGCATTAGAGTATACCTGAAATTGAATTATAGTAGTGAAGTGTTTGAGGTCTCCTAGTTCTTTTCCTTTGGTTGCAGATAGCAGAGACGTTCTTAGACTTGTGAAACGGTGTATTATACAGTTAACAACTTGGATTGTTAGATGTGGGAACTGTTTCTGGTGCTCTGTGATTGATGACACTGTTTAGATGGAGGGCTGTTGATACTGGATAATTGTATGACTAGTCTGTCTGTTAGCTAATATTTTGCTTGTCATTAACTGTGCTTTATGTTTTGGCCGGTCGATTTTCAATGGTCTTTACATTTGATTATCTTAAACTGTTTGGCAACTTATAAAGCGTATAAAGCTTATTTTTTTATACATTTTTTCAGTTTTTTGACTGTCATGGAGCAATGCACCGTACTTTGAGATACGCACCTCATACTTTCAACACAAATAAATTTGTCTAATAAAGCACTACTCTGATTGGCTAAAATGCTTAACGCCTGTACTTGATATTTGAAGCATATTCTGTGCTTCAGAATCTCCACCCACAGTGCAAATATTCTACTGTTAAATGAGAATCTAATAGAAACATAATATGCCCATTTGTACTGCCAAGGTTGTTCCACCTTCTAACATAATATTCTGGTTTATGGCTTGTAGAAGTTATTTCAACAAACAACCTTCAGTAAGGTTGCACAAGCTTGGTTATGTTGAGTGAGCATAGATACTGTTCCTCTTAGGTTGAGGTAGCAATAGCATTTAGCCCATTTTGAGCTAAATAATGCATAAATAATGGTTATGCTTCAAACGTTTTCGCAGCACATTGACAACAAAGCATGACACTTTCTTAACCATGTCTGCAAACATCTGTAGTCCAAAACAGGAATTACATGCTGATTTGGGGCCCTATTTACAGATGCTCTCTCTGGTTGTTGATATTATAAAAGATAAAAAGTTAAGACTGAGGTTAGGGTCCCAGGTTCAGCAAAAAAGTTCTCTCTATTGTTTAAGAATTTTTATTGTGTATTGTTATTGTGTAACTGGGCACTTGTCTTATTTAATATTTGTTTGGATTCCTTGCTTTTAACTTTGCTCTTTCTCAGCCAGCTGTTTTAATTTTGCTATATCTGTTCTTTATTTGACATAGTACAAAACATTTCTCTACATTACCACAATTGCTTTCATTGACTCTGTAAGCAATTAATCAATATACATGAAAAAAGGAAACCCTTTTAACAAGATTACAAAAATATAATTTTTGCTTTGTTTTTAATATTGCAACAACATCTGCTTTCTTTCACCCACCCAATGTCATTGTTTCCCATGTGGAAAACGATGTTTTCCATTATTGGAAACTGTTTCTTATGAGTAGACAACTGACTTTTTGCATACTTTATACAAACAGGTTATAATAATAATCCATAAATGTGACATTTCCCACTCATAGTTATATCTTTAGCCAGATCAAGAATAGAAGATAGATCCACAGTTAGATTCTTCTAGGTCAAAGTCATGCTGTCTCGGAGACTGTTTACATTTTTATTATTAATTACTTTGATGGTCTCACTTTTCATGCACAGATAAAAACTGTCATCCAGCTTTCATAACAAAATGTTTTAGTTTCCACAAGCAGAACCAAAACATCAACAGGTACATCAGCCATGTCTATAATCCTCCCTTAAGCATGGACCTCATCTTCTTCACCCGTGCATCTGTTACACCTCATATCTACTGCACACCTGGAGATCTTGTCTTTGACAGAGGACAGTTTTGTTGTTGAAGGTTTGGGCAGTGTAGGAGCAGAGGAGGTGGTTGTGTTCTCCATACGACTGTCAACGCCTCCATTTTGGGAGAGTGAAGGAACTCAAACTGAATGAATAACAGACTCTCAAAAGAGTGATGAGAAGTGAATGTCTAAAGAACCTCATTGAAACACACCTGTGGAGAACACCACCTTCACCTGGCTGAACTTCTGACCTATTTATGAGGTTAAGGGGCCGTGCAATGTGATGCAAGGGACTAGAATAGATGTTAAATGAGAGATATTGGCTAGCCTTCACAAAGGCTCTGTGCTGTAAGTTAGTGATTCCCAACCAGGTTTGTGTACCCCACTTAAGAAGGTTCCAGGTAGGTTTTTGTAAACCTTAGTTTACAAAGTCTGTTAAATTGTATCTTCCCACTAAAATAATATATATTTAATCATGGATTACATTTCATACTTGTTGAGCTTCTACACTATTTAAATTCCACTATACGAAAAAAACGGCAAATAACTGTAAATACCAGTCGTCAGTTCTCATTTTAACTAATGCCTGATTATGACTAAAGACAGCTCGTCTGAGGCAAGACTGCAAAAATGCACCTTGGCTCAAAAACAGTTTCGATTAATGGGGCAGTTTTGAAATGAAATGAGGCATTCTAAACAGACGTCATTTGAGGGATTTCTTTTTGCACTGAGCTGGCAGTGGAAAAAGAGGGGATGCTCTGTACACACTGGACACAGGGCTCATCAGAAGCAAACAAACAGAGGCGGCTCTGTGATGATGCATGAGTCTGTCAGAGAGAGCCCAGCACTGAATACAGACCAGCCAGTGTAGGGTCAGACAGCCCCTCAACTTCTCTATCAATCACACATAAGTGGGTCACCACACACACAGGCTCACACACTGAATCTCTATGCATTTGGCAGATCTGAAAGTTAAAGAGAATTTGGGGTTCACATTTGATTAGGATTCCCTTGGAATTCAACTCATGACTCTGGCGTTTCTAGCACCACGCTCTGTGACGCTGTAACCTATGTGTGTTCATACACATTTGATCAGACATACAACTCTGATAAACTAAACTACACTCACTAAATGCTGCTGGTTGAAAGGAAATCTAAGGAATCTTTAAATATTCAGACAAGAATGTGCGCACGCAAACACGTGTAGTTCACACACACATACACAAACGGTTGAGTTCCTGTTGAGTCTACTCTTTCAAGACCTAACATAGCTACTGTAACCTTACTGCCAAATAGCAAAATCTCTAAAAAAAATCATATTTAGTGCTCCACGATTTCCCCCTTCCGTGATTTACGAGCTCTAAGGATTCTTAAGCGAATCGTCAAATTCTGTGAACCCTCTCATGAATAACCCTGAGGTATCCTTGGTATCTGCTAACAGTGTTTCAAACTATGCCTGGTATTTTGTGCCAGTATTTTTAACTTAGTTTTTGACACATTAAGGGGTTAAACCATCTGTTTGATTATGTTGGCTTGAAAGTGGCATATTTTCCACATCAGCTCCCCACTGAACAATATCATAAAAGAAGTGTTATTGATACAAGACGAGTTTGTGTTGAAAAGCTGATGTATAGAGAAGGAAGATACATATTTGGGGAGTTAATTTTGGCACTTGCGGTTGCGTTTTTCCATCTTGTGTGTTTCGGGGGGATTCTTTCCAGAAACATAGTTTTTAAGGCAGACAGTGAATGTGGAGTTTAACACAATATGTATATAAACACACAAAGAGGGTTGTCATTGTGTATGATAACACACAAATAAAAAGTCTGAAAAGTCTTTGATTTTTTTGTTTTTGATTCTGTTTTGAAATGGTTTTGGATTCAGCATATTTGGTTTCTGTTGCTTTGCTTTATTTCTTTATTGGTTCATTCATTCTCTGTTGTTTTAACTTCTGTATTTAGGCAAGGCTTTTATTGTTCTGTCCTCGAGCAGACAGACAAATATACACACACTGATTTCCCACTGTGCAGTTTTGACATACTTCCCCTACTAAGGTACAGAGCTGATTCCTCTGGTTTCATGGCAATTCTTGTCAAATGTTCCAGACATAAGTTGGCAGAGGGACAACACACAGAAATTTGAGTTAGCTTTTCTTTTCATTTTTTAACATTCAGGATGGTCGTCTATTATGTCTAACAAACAGTCAAAACTTAAAGTTAGAAGTTAACATTAAGGTTGGAAGTTAGTATAGGATCAGATAGTGTGAAGTAAGGTAATTCGAGACATTGGAAAAAATAAGCCAGCTAAACTTGGACATTTGGACATTTCTCGCTCCATTATACAATTCTGTGTTAACATTGTCGTATTCTATATGGGCTGTCATGTCACTAAGGTTTCATTTGTTGATCTTAAAATGTCAGAGTGATGTCACAGTAAATCACAGAATCTGTAATTGTACTTTAATTTTAGAATAATTTTACTATAATTCACCATTTATAAAGATAATGTTATATGTTTGTATGTTCAGTGAATATTAATGACTTATTCTCTTGGGATATTGCTTATATTGTTATTTTTAATTATTTTTAATTATCATAAAGGAAATATGACTAAACAACTCATAAAAATATTAGATCATTATAGGACAACACAAAACTTCACTATAAATCCATGAATTTTAGATTTTAACTAGAGATGTCCTTAATGTATTGTTTACTTATCTTTAAAATAATGATCTTTTGACATTTTTGTGTATTTTCCATGTTATAATTATTTAAATATGGTCACTCTAATAACCAGTGGACATTTAAGAGAAACAAACCTGTGCAAAGATTAAGATAATAAGGAGGTTTTCCCACTGGTCACTATCCAGTTCCCACTGGTTGCCAGTGCATTTCTGAGTAAACACCCAAAAATTTCAGGATGATTTAAATACCACCACATAACACATCACCCACCAAGTTGTCAAAAGCTCATCTTAAATCTGTCAACTAGAGTATGGCAGATGTTTTCAACAAATCTATAGTCACTCTAAAAATATTTACATATGGAAAAAAAATGGTGGACTGCCCAGTCTTTAACAGATAAACAAGTATAAGTTTGACCATTGAATAAAAACAGACAAACTTTTTAGACATATCTTTCTATTACTGTTCTTTGTTTATTGTTGATCTCATAATTAATTGTGTTGAAAGTGAAAGCAAGCAGTGTCATGGTGCCACAAATAAACAATTAATTCTAAGTGCACATGATTTGCCTGTTCAAATTCAAGTTGTATGATTCTGCTGTATATGCTGTGAGTAATCCATCAGAATTGAACTCTGACCCTTCAGATGGCACCGTGCATCATTAGTAGAACGTCATTTCAGCTTCTCTACAATTCACTTCTTCAGGCATCTACAGTTCACACTCAAACTGAATCTGACACCTTGTTCAAATATATGAATGAAAAGCTTCAGGCAGTGATATTTCCACACCTCTTGATCTTACATGCAAATGATTTTCCTCTATTTCTTTCCTTCTCTCCCGCAGTACGTCATTGAGCAGGCCAGCAGCTATGTGCCATGTGTGTGTGATGTCTCACAGGCTCTGCAGTGAGAGCGAATGCCGTCTGACATACCGCCTGTGCTGTCTGCAGGGGAGGTGAGAGGGATTACTCAATGTGTGTGTGTGTGTGTGTGTGTATGTGTGTGTGTGTGTGTGTGTGTGTGTGTATGTGTGTGTGTGTGTGTGTGTGTGTTAGTGGGTTTACTTAACCATATGTTGGGGACAAATCTGAACCCAAAAGTCAGCAAAATGTGACAAATCTGAGCAAAACCTCCTTCTGGGTATGTAAAAAAACCAAATATAGTGTACAGTATATACAAATATTTAGTAAATAATTTTTTTGGATAAAAACGCAAAAGGTTTTTTGTTTGGGTTAGAGTGTGAGTTAAGTTATATTGTTTATAACTAGCTGTGTAAAAAAATAGAAGGCTATGGAATGTCCCCATTTAGATACATAAGTAAACAGGTGTGTGTGTTTATGTCCCACTAGACTCTCCCCTGAGCAAAATCTGCTGGAGTACCTGTCCTGCATTTCATAACAGCCCAGACATGTTTCCTGAAATCAGAAATAAACAACCTGTAATGTCTTATTATTAGTCTATCAATTCCAGCTTTATCTATCATTCACGGTCTATCTCTCTAATTAAATAGGACAAAAAGATAGTATGTCAATAGAATTATATAATAGAAATACCTGTAGATATCAAATATTTATTTTAGCCAGTAATTCCTCTAACCGATTTAACTAAAAGGGATGTTTTTTTGTCCCTGAAAAGTTTCAGTTGTTTTGGTGTGTATGTCTGTAAAGAGGCAAATCTTGTGTTTGTGAGTGTGTGTGATGTCATAGGGGGCTGTGCACAGCTGTCTATAAATGTGGAAGTCACTGAGGGAATTAGGTGGATCAGAGCTTTACAGATTCATGCATTCAACACATTCCTAAACAGACTCAAAGAGAAGCGTACAGCTCGCAGGAAAACACATTAGACCAGCCTTTAAACTGACAGATGCAAAAGAACCGAGAGCACTTTAAGAGTTTTTAAAAACTTCCTTTGTAAATAAATTGAACAGAGTGCTGTTATACATTCCCCTCAGTCTTGGATACAACGATGTCACCTTTGAGGACCATACTGAGGCAAGCAAGCTTCTTTACACTGGTGTTGTTGTCACAAGCTGCTGTGAGGGTAAGTTTGTTTTTTTGTGCTTTTATTTGATGGTTCGATCATGAATGCTCTCTCTGTCTGCTATGCCTGCTGACTTAATATTTCTGCCACTTATCAGCTATAAGAGTACATTTAAAACGTTTTCCTGCTCTTGCATAAAGTATAACTTTGGACCTTTGTTTGATCAATAATGGAGGAAAGACATTTAATCCTTTATTAATTATGCATGGTTACCTTGCTTCCTGTTGTAATATGCACTGAAATAAAAGCTGTTTAATCACAAGGTCAGTTTTAAACGATAAGCTTCTGTTAAAGATCAAGGCAGTTTAAGTTTGAAGATGAAAGGCAATGGATTTGCTTTTTGGCCTGGTTTTTGTCAGCTATTGGCTCATGAAGCAAGTAACTATTCTTGCATGTGGTCTAATATAGAGACAGCATAAATTTATAATGACTATGAAGCAGCTAAAGAGGTTACTGCGATAATCCATTAAATCATCCACTATCTAAACTGTTCTTTTAAACTTTTATGGTATGTTAAACACTTCACTAACTGTATAGGTCAGGGCAATATATTTTCCTTGGAAAAACATCTCTTATATAAAAAGTTATGTGTTTTAACAACAGTCTTTTCTTTGAAATTCCTTCTGATCTTTCTCAGGTTCAGACCGCCTGTCCACGTAAGTGCTCTTGTTCTTCCTTACCCCCCTCGTGTCCTCCTGGTATCAGTTTGGTTCTGGATCCATGTGGATGCTGCCGGGTCTGTGCCAAACAGTTTAACCAGGACTGCAGCGCTACTGAGCCCTGCGACCACATCAAAGGTCTGCGCTGCCACCTAGGGGCCGAAGGAAACCCTGAGAGAGGCTTATGTAGAGGTAAGGAAAATAAGAAACACTTCGCATATAGATTTGCCATTTAATATTTTAAAATATTGATTACGCTATCAGTATATAAAATTATGTCGTTTATTTCTTGTTATGTATTTTTGCGATTTATTTTCATTCTGGCGATAACTGTTTATTCCCACGTTTAGCTGAGGCTCTGGGTCGTCCTTGCGAGCTGGACGGACGGGTCTATCAGCACGGTGAGGACTTTCAGCCAACTTGCGAGCATCAATGCACTTGTGTGGACGGAGTGGTCGGCTGCATCCCGCTGTGTCCGCACCACGTAACTCTACCCGACTGGCGCTGTTCCCGTCGCCGCCTCACCAAGCTGCCCGGCCGCTGCTGCCAGGAGTGGGTGTGCGATGATGACAATCGCATCGCCGAGGAGGATCCGATGCCGGACCTGCATCCACGAGAGCACAACGAACTAACAGGCAACGAGTTACTTGTAGCTCCTTCTTCTACTTGGGATAGTAGTGCAGCAGTCCCTTATCAAGGTAGCCGAATAACAAACACATGTAATTAATTACAGTGTTGATATTGTTTCCCTTAAATGCATCGATTTCTGTATTTTCAGAGTGGATGACATCGTCGAAAACACATGGCATCCTTCCCTCCACCTGCTTCCTGCAGGTCACCGATTGGTCTCCGTGCTCAGCCTCCTGTGGAATGGGCATCTCCAGCCGTGTCACCAACAGTAATGTGGAGTGTCGACTGGTCAGAGAAACCAGACTTTGTCAGATCCGAGAGTGCAGCGACAGTTCTGCACCATCAATTAAGGTAGCAATTTTCTTAAGTAATAATAAGTGTTTTTTTCTCCATTGCTAAGCATAAGAGCTATTTTGAATTGGATATGCTTTACAGCCATAGCCCTTTTTCATTACTCAGAAAGGTAAGAAGTGTCAGAGGACCGCACGACCACAGAAACCTGAGCGGATCAGATTTGCAGGATGCTCCACTGTTCGCCGGTACCGGCCTCGTTCGTGTGGATCCTGCGCAGACGGTCGTTTCTGCATCCCGTCTGTGACGCGCACGGTTCGTCTGCACTTTCACTGCCCCGGGCCAGACCAAGAGGATTTTAGCCGCAACGTCATGTGGATACAGCGTTGCAACTGCAGCCAAATGAACAACAGACAAAGCTTGTCCTCGCAAACAGAGTTACTCAATGTACCAAATGATATTCACACATACACACACTAATATTAGCTGATAAACTTACTTATGCACACATATTTTCACTTTTCTATGAATCTATTGTACATAATCTTTTCATAATTATGGGACTTAATAGAATAATAATGTACATAGGCTATTTTAATGTATCACATGTCATTGATGTTTTGTCTTGTATGTGGAAATGACAGAGAGGATGCGTGGCTGTTATAATAGGGTAAATTCTGACTGAAAGCCTTGTCTGGTTCGATGGGAGACAATGTCATACTATACAATTTTTACACGAAAATTCAGCATTGATGCACGGTTGACATCACAATTGTATTCATCAAGCCATAGTTACTGTGTATACTGTAAATATATATGATTTTGCTGTACATAGCTGACCTGGGTGTTCTTATATTTATACAGACTTCATTTGTTGTGAAGTATGATTTTTGAACCTCACATTTTATTGGGGTGAATAACAATATGGAGCAAAAAAATTGATATATATTCAGAGTTCAATTTCTTTATGTTGAATAAATGTATTACCACAATTTGTTTTGCCTTTGTGTATAAAATAATTAAGGAAATCAATGGGAAAAGTACTGTAAAGGCTTTGATGTTATATTGTGTAGAAAGTAGGATCATGTTTATAATGCATTCATCAAATTAGTAATGCCTTTTAGCTGAGGTCCATACAGAGCATATAGATCTATACAAAGTGAGTGAGAAACATGGTATTCACTTTTATCTGCCCTAGAGTCACATTGACATTTAGGGTAAAGGCCTAGTTCATGTCTTCATGGCCTGTACCCATAATTGGTAGCTTGATCTGTACAGTAAACATCACAGAGACCTCTCAAATACCACAAACATTATCTCTGTCTTTCAGAATCTGTCCCTCCACTGTTTCATATCAGTTATAAGACTCAGGTTTGAAAACTCCCTAAATTAAACTCTATAGACATAAGAGTAAAAAAGTGTGTAAAAGTGTAAATCTCAGTTAAGGGAGACAGCTGTAACATTATCATTAAGCACATTCAGGTGTCAAGACTTTTTGCTTTACACTGAACATTAAAGTTGCCACTGTAGAATTCTCTCTCTCTCTCTCTCTCTCTCTCTCTTTTTCTCTCTCTCGTCTAGTCTCTGTCTCGCCTCTTTCTCACAGACCCGAGACTTTCAGCACTGACATAACAAGGGAAGAGGAAATGTGTAAATGTGTTGAGAATGTGTGAATGACAGGTAAAGATATCTGAGCCACATATTTAATCAGTTTGTGTATGTTAAAACATTTTTTTAAATTGTACACAGTGATTATGACAGTCTGTTTTCCAAAGCTATTGCATGTGTAGTAGTTGGTTTAGCTAAACAAATGGTTTGACGTTTACAGTCATTCACTGTGTTGCCCTTTAAAACTTAAATCCCTCTCATACATGACAGTATTACATTATTATCGCGTAGTACCACCATTATTTAATGAATCCAAAAGTTAGGTCTAAACACTAGCTCCCCCTATTGGTTAACTTACATCAGAAAGTAAGTTGAGATCTTTTCTTACAGTGTAGGACCTTCAGACCACTGTTTTGGTTTCCCTCACACGTGAATATTTTATCACTGTATTGTATGAAAACCAAATAAATTAACCCCCATTTAGTAAATGCTATAGAACAATTGATTAAAAAGATTCATGCTTAATTTCTTTGATTCCTTTAAGAACATTCCGGGTGTGCATGCTTCCTGCTTTTAAAAGCTGTAATGTGTGTATGTGTATGAGAGTTCACATGTGTCTAAATAGATGAAAAATACAATAATTTGTTAAGAATTTGCAATTTACAAAATTGTTTACTGCAGTGAAAAAATTTTTAGGGGCATCAAAGCACTTTCCTTATTTGAACTGGACTAATCTTCCAGCATCCTCTGATATTCCGTCCTTCCTCTTATCCTCTTTGTTATTTCTTTCCTTCCATGGCTTAGATATTTTCTTTCCTTTACTGCTGTGCTCTGGTTATCTTTCATGGTTTTCTCTATTTCCATCTATTTCCTTTCTCTATCTTATGCAAAGTGTTGGGGATCTATGAAACAATGGGGACACCGGGGAGCTGGGTACCAGGGGGTTGGGGGAAAGGGGGGGTGCATTTACCTTTGTTATAGTGGCAAGACACTCCACAGTGTCTCATCAAAGACCGGTCTGATCAGGTGATCCCCAGGGCACTGTGTGTGTGCAGGGTTTTCTTGCTTTGAAGTGTTTTGTATGCGGAGCCTGGATTTAAATATAATCACACTACTTTTACTCCCCTTCTTTTGAAACAAATGACATTGCATTACATCAGAATAGAACACTAGCAAATCCTTCTATGACCCAGATGTGACCCTTCTACTGTCCACCTAATGTCTCACTTATGATACCACAGGGCAATAACATCTATGTTTGGCTTTCTGAAGAGAAATATGTAGAAAGGTAAATGAAGGTCGGTTAAAAATGCTGTGCCCCATACTGCATGGTAGACATTATTTATATGTATTTATTTATGCAGAACAGTAAATAGTTAACCCCTTTTAAATAAAATATAAAATATTACTCTAACTTCATTTATGTAAGAAAACGTTCTCATTCTAGCCTGCTGAGCAACAGCAAGTTTACGTGATCTACAACTAGATGGCGGCCAAGGCTCAATTTTTCTGAGTGTGAACTTCAGGCTATCTCCAAAGCTGTTTTATACTAGGCTCGATTGCTTTGGGTAAAAAGATGACATCAGTATGTGAAAAAATCCTTCAAACAAGTTTTTTTTGTTCTGCTGTTTTTGCGAAAATTAATTACCCATTGTATTGGTTTATCTTCTAAACTTTGTGTTCCATAGCCTGGGGCCTTGATACACAGTTCTTAAACTTTCCTTCTTAAACGATCTTAATAAATGTTCTCTAAATGGGATTTGTTTTGGATTACTTAGGCCATAGAAATAAAGCTTAATTTAACGACTGCTCTGTTCTATTCCCAGCGGCTTTTCTGATGATTAAAAAAAGTTAGGGAATAGAGAATAAAGTTACATTTATAAAACTGTGTTATATGATCAAAATGTTATATTATCATTAACTGTTATGACAATGTTTCTGCATCGCAGGTGTGTGTGTTTAGTTGACGAGCATTTATACAGCATTTCCTAGTGGCAGCACTGCCTGTAGGAGGCCAAGGCCAGTTCATTTAAACCTGTAATGGTAAATCAAGGCAAATTGGACAGTATTGCACTGGTTAAATAAAGATTTACTGCACCAGAGGTAATTGGCTTTCCGTCTTGCCCAGATGTTCGCAGCTTCGATAGTGCCGAGAGACGCAGCAAATTTAAGGTGAGAGCACGTGGCAGTATTAAGTTTAACAGCTGCTTCTTTTCCTCTCGTGTGAGCACATCTGTTATTTGTACTGTTTGTTCATGTATCTATTAAAGGTTTATTTATAGACTGATACTATACAAATTACTGTCCATTTGTGTAAGTGTATAGGTAAATAATAAAAAAAAACAGTTCACCCACCCACGCCAGTCGTAGGCAGGTTAAATGCTGTGGGTAAAGATCCTTTTTTTTAAAAGTCCTTTTAGTTTAACTCAGCCGTGGTCATAATGGGCAATTTAAATTAGTTTAAGATAGTTTAGAGTTGCCCAAACAACCATCCATCATCCTGTCGTATACCACGCCCCCTCGACGTTCATTGGCTGTGGGTGCTGCACCTACGATACGTCACCAGAGGAGTGACTTTAAATTTTTCTCCCTTCTAGTTCATGAGTAATTTAAACGTAAACTAATGCCAGAAAGACTGTTGCGGTTTAAGGCACAAAGTGATAGAGAACCGTAATAACCAACAATAACTGCTAGTTTTAGGATTACGCTATAAAAATGAAACACTAACTAAGCGGAGCCCATCTAGCAAGAGGAACGATTTCAAAGTTTGTCGGAGAACTCGACACCGGATTATTAAGCGGCAATTGCTTCAAAGACGGACGAATACATAAAACAGGGACAGATAACAACTCTCTGTTTAATAACGCGCAATAACTTTGACGGTGATTTCACAACATCTTGATTTACTTCCATACTACATTGAAATAACGGTGAGTAAAAAAAAAAAAAATTATAACCAAGCAACTATTAGCTCTTTTAATACGGTGTTTCGTTGTTTTGATGATTTTCTTAAAGACCGATACTTCAGCCTGAATTCTATGTTGTCATGTGTTCCTGTTATGAGTTGTAATAGTTTTCATTTGGCTTTGTGCGTGTTTAAAGCACATCACAGCATTAGCTTATGTAAGAACTCATGTCGTTCACACACTCGTTTATCTAGTGCCATTGACACTACACTACACTTAACCAGTACAGTCTTCCTAAAGCAGCTGTCGTTTGAAAGGTGGCTTTATTCAAGAACACTGCATCGCACTATTGAAAATAGACCCATTTGATTTCATGTCTATTCTCTTAACCACAACAAAACCGAGCTTTATACAACTCTACTATACCTGAACCAAACTTTACATTAACGCGTCTTGGCTGCAACTTTCCCGTAATGTAACTCACACTTGATGGCTTTATCTCACGTGTTAGTAAGGTGCCAACTTAGCCATTAGAGCTGATTTTAAAGGAGTCTACAATTTTCCAAAATGCTTTCCAGTCTGCGCACAATGTTTTGAGACGCAGGCTTGAAGTGTGTTGTCACTGGAGCGGAGAATTGCGCACAATGGGGAGTTGTGCGCGAAGTGTTAATTAAAAAGAGACCCGTTTTAATGAAACGGCGAAGCGTGTAGTTATATGGTCCCAGAGCGCATTATTAAAAGAGAAGGATATACTGCTAATCTGCGGTGGTGCCAACCAGGGTTTGGTCATTTGCTCAGTGGACTCGCTACTATTTTTAGAGGCTGTGAACCATGTCGTTATGCTCATTTATTTTAATTACGAGCGACTTAGTATGTGTTGGTGCGCACTTTGTTCTTATAACCGATGTGTAACGAGATTAAGAATTAACTCCTACGTTAAGGGTCAGTTTATAATAATACAGTGAAATGACACGGTTCTCACTTTGTGGTTTATGCGACCACGAGGTTTGTTCTCCCCACACACTCACAAAAAACGTAGAGGCACATAACCATAAAACACAATGGTGTGTTTTTAAGTCTCCACACCATTAGCCTGGTAATTGATGATATGCGATTTGTCTCTTGGCGTGGACCCATCATTTGCTCCGTCAAGCCTACACCAATCCATCAGTCTGCGCTCGGACAGCGACGGTATTGTGTTTCTCTTCATTAGCTCCTGTTTTTGCCTCTTATTTCATCAATCAGTCCGTTAGTCGAGTGGAACTGAACGAGCCTCTCACTCTCTGACCTTTCTGATGATGCATTTAAATAACGAGAGAGAGAAGTTTGCTCCTTACCTCCAACTACCAATACTTGGTGTAATGCGTTTTATGCTTACTTTTGGTTGTATGTTAAACCACTTAAAAAGAGTAAAGTTTTAGTAAAGAGTCTGTAAGTCTATTATAACATTGACTGTTCATTTGCCAAGTGCATGCTCTGTTATATTAAAATGTGTCAAGGTCTTAAAAAAAAAACAATTTTCCTGTGTGCACAGATTTGCTTGTTTTAAGTTAAAACTGTAAAGTTAAGTTGAAAAGCGTTGTGCGCTTTTAAAGAAGCATATATGCCATATTTGTTTGCATTTAATTTAGGATTTGGTCACAAATGCATGGTGCACACTGACACATAAATAGGCCTGTAGCTTCACAAACTTCTGCTACCATGTGATAAGACTACATTAAGCCTCATGGTTTAAAAAAGGTTGTTGCCAAACGTTTTCATGGAAGGATTAACGTACCTAACTTGTTAGAGGGATAATGCAATTGTTCTGTATTGAAACAGCCAAACTTCTAAGCGTGTGATATTCCCCCAGGGTCCCATTCAGCGTCATTGTCTCTCTCACTTTTGGGTCTGCAGTAAAGGATGATTAAAAAACAGGGGATTTGCATTTTCATGAAATTACCTGTAGCAAAGTTATTTGGCAACCTGCTTTAGAATAGTGTCTCTGCAGGTATGCAGGAATGACAATGTCTGGTGCTTGTTACCAGTGTCAGTTATGGAGAAAAGGTCCTGAGGCAAAATCAGTCTGTGTAGAAGCGCTGAATAAATTTAGGTTTGGCTCAGATTTTTAATCTCATACAGCTGGTCCCGATGCATTTAATAAGATATCAGGCTCATAGTTCATTTAAGACTTACAAATATGCTCAACTCTTTGACAATGCAAAGAATCAGAGCCAGAAACTGAGGGAGTCATAAATTGGTTTAAACTGGTGGTTGGCAAATTCTCCAATAGGAATTCAGGCATGCATGTTCATGTCAGTTTCGGGATTTTCAAAGTGTTAGTCTGTGGAGGAAATGCTTATGCAGCTCTCCAGGTGTTGTATTAAACCTGTTAAGCCAGTTTTATCAGGTAAAGTGAGGGGCTGTATACCACAAGTATGCGTGAGGTCTCTTTCAGTAGGAAATGTGTCTTCAGATTTTTTTTTCATATTTTGATTGGCTTCTAAACTGTGAATGAGAGCGTTATTAATCCTTATACAGGTCATTTTTCTGCAGCTCCATTTTAAAACAAAAAACAGTGTAGTTGCATGTTAGACAACATCCATGTTTAAGGTCCTTCACCAAAAAGCATGTTTTGTTTCATGTAAATTTTATTGTATACTTGATAACATTTATGCTCCTGTTTGTGAGAAACGCATTGACGGCTGGTATCTCATGTCCGGCACAAGTCTGGGAAGACAGATAGGACGTTGAGGAAAGCATTCCCTCTCAAAGGCACAAAAAACCTTCCTGTTGCTTTCCTGTCCTCCATTGACCCCTTGTCGACCCTACCAATCAACAGGGCTCAGTTGTGACCTTTAACCCAACCTCCTGCTCCAGTCTGCTGCCGACTGACCTCCACTTCAGAACAACAGAGGGAGGAAATAACAACTGATACGTGACAGCCAGATGTCCAAAGCCACGTTTCCCTGTTCCTCATTTTGCCTCCTTTCCAAAAGAGGGAAAACTGCACTGTCTGATAGTCTGATGCTGAGGTTCTCTGAATGCCGTTAGAGAAGCTAGCTTTTTCCCTGTTCGGAAAGCAGTGGA
The DNA here is from genome assembly GCA_036877625.1 of Ambastaia sidthimunki. NCBI lineage: Eukaryota > Metazoa > Chordata > Actinopteri > Cypriniformes > Botiidae > Ambastaia > Ambastaia sidthimunki. The sequence goes on along the minus strand of JAZGTK010001027.1, from coordinate 9,900 downwards.
GACACAAGTTATTTTTAGAAATAATGCATGCAAGCATTTTCTAATGATTTAGAGCACATTTATTTTGCCTCAAGTCTGAAGGTCTTTGGTTAGTTGGATGGTGTGACCTTCTTAAACCGCAGCCGTGGTGCTTATTTTAACCATGTTAGAAAAGGTAGTATGTTTGACGTTCTAGACGTTCTAAAACTGAAGTAATGTGAGTGTGGTGAGGATGGTTAGTGGTCAGACTTCACAAGGCTGTTGTTTTTTGAGAGTGGGAATTATCTGCTTGCTTGCAGAGAAACGGCTGGTAACTAGTAACACACAAAGGAAATACTCAAGTGAAAAGAAACTCAGACGGAAATCATCAGACAGAATCAACCTTTCTGAACATTGATTTAGAATACATTAACAGTGGTAATGCTTATGTTGGTTGAAGGCTGCTTATTGCAAAGCAACATCAACAAAACATGCATGTGTAAAAAAAACGAATTCTAAATTGCTTTTGTTTACATTTAAAAGGAAACTGGTATCAGCATGAGCCAGGGTAATACAAGGTCACATTTCTAAAGTCTCATACTGACAGCTGATTCTAGAGCAGAATTTTTATTTGGAGATGCTGCACAGATAGACTTTTGTTCTTCAGTCAGGATTCCCTATCTGAGGTTGTAAAGTTTAGGGGAACAGGACCTCAGTTTCTGTCCATATGGGTTCAGTTAAAGCTGCACTGCTTCCAGCTGGGCTTGATCGACACTCGTATTTGCAATGAATGTTCTGGAAATGAGTTATAGATATAAACTGATAATGTTACAACAGATTTAAAAAGTCTATGCAGTGGATCATATTGTTTGCATAAAATTGCCTACAGCATGAGTTTCATGACTTATTTTCCAGTCCTACAGTAGCAAGATAACATCTGTTTTGTAATTTTTCTGTATATAATTAAACACCTTTTTTACACAAAATTAATATCAATATAATAATTAAGAAGTTGTGTAAATGAAGTATTGTCATGAAAACATCACATTTGTAGTATTATGGTGATTATAGGTTGTTTAGCAAGTTGTATCACATTTGTAATAACATTGTTGGTTATATACCTAATGGCCTTGGAAATGGCATTATGTATTATTCATTATCAATTGCACCTGGTTCTATTTTGCTAAGAGAAGGCTGTTTTCCGGACAGAGGTTATGTGCATCTATTGTGGTGAGACTCTGTGCCAAGAAATACATCAAGTAATCAAGGAAGTTTCATCCTGTGTTTGCTGTCAGCTCCAAAAACTTCTTACCACTCCGGTTTAGCTCACCCCGTTTTATTCTCAACGCATTAGGGTAAATTGTTGTTATTATAAGCCCAATCAGTCAATAGTTTGCAAATATGCTGCTATTTTTAGGCTTTTATTGCTTCCACTGGTCCTTAGATGAGGATGCTTTAAAATCAAGAGGATGCAAAGCCTAACACCTGCAATCAAAGATGTTTGTGATCCATCATCTAAGAATGTTACAAAAACCACCACAGTTGCCGTACAAATTATTCTGTCCCATTACAAAACATGTTTTTGTTTAATTAGGTTTTGAGGACAGCCATCTCTAATGGCTGATCTTCTCATACTTGTAGAACTCTGGATGAAGTGTTTCAGATCTGCTGGTTTAAACTCTTCTTCACTCTTCTTCGCAGGCAGGCGATGGTGAACAGTCGCGTGGAAAACTCCGCCGTCTCGGTAACGGGAGGTACCGGTGGGGCAGTGCGCTCCTGTGCGGGCTGCGGAGGTCGGATCTCGGACCGCTTCCTTCTTTTCTCCATGGATCGGTACTGGCACACGCGCTGTCTGAAGTGCTCCTGCTGTCAGGCCCAGCTGGGAGAGATCGGAAGCACCTGCTTCAGCAAAGGAGGCATGATCCTATGCCGGAACGATTATATCAGGTACGTCAAGAAAAGGGACTGAGACAGATGAGGGTTATGGGGAATCTAAACAGATGCCTCGCAAAAACAAATACAGAAATGGGTTACTATTTGTTATTGGATATGAATCAGTCTAATGGAGCAAATAGATATTTTCTTTTTGTTATACTTAGTAGTGTTTTTGGGTTTCAGAGGTTTTAGGTATTTAAAACAACTTTGTGTGCAATATTTGTTTTGTGCAATATTTATTGTCACAGATTTAATTTCTCAAAATAATTTTGTCTGAAACGAGCAGATCCTATTTATGGTGCTACCATTGGACATCAGTCTTTTCCAAGGCTACACGCTTGTATGAACGATAACAGAACAAGAAAACTACACTGATGATGACAGGAAGCGTGTGGGTGGGTGTAAAATGGCATCTGGAGCCGCCATATTCTACAAAGCCTCCCCACAAATCTTTCATGTGCTGTACACTGCTAAAAATTCAGGCTTTTGCCCTGTATTTGAAGACTGTTTCAATCAAGCAACTACATGTACAGCTTAACCACATGCTGATTATCAAAATAGAACTTAGATTCGTCATTTTGTCATAAATTTTGATCTACAAATCAACCAGAAACCTTCTCCTTTTGCAAAGCCAAAAGTCTTTCGTTTACGTTAATGCCGGGTTTCCGCTTTAGCCGGATTTATGATTGTTTGTATGCCTGTATGATGATTACATAGTTCTTTGATTTAATTCGCCTCTTATTCCCTTGTATATTTTGAGCTGAAGTTTGCAGAGGTGAAGAGATTAGATTTGTTTATAATCGCTGAGGCTTTGAAATTGACCTCTGTGTGTTTGGATATGTGCAGTGGTGCATCGGACCGTAACGGCACGGCATTGTTGCCTGTTAGACCCACACTAGTGTGTTTGGACCTTAACCAAGGATGTCTGACTATTTGGCATTGGCAAGCAGATGTTATTTTGCCTGTGATTGCAGTGGAAGTGCCAGGGACACCCGCTGTCAAGGCTCACAGACCTATAAACACACCGAATTTGCATGGAAACTGTGCAGTACTGCCACTGCATTCAAAACATCTACTCCTGATACAGAATAGTTACAATAGGCCATGTACACACTGCAAAGTTTGGGGAGTGACATCTGCATTTTATTTAATTAACTCAACATTTTGAAGCAACGTTTTGGATACAGGCATGTCAACAGTTCTACCCATTTAACCTGAGGTTTTTGACTAAAGAAATACTAGCAGCCAGAGGTACAATTTTTTTGTAACCTGCTGTCAACAACAGCGCACACTACACAAAATTTATTGCCAATACTTTAATTTCGCAGTGCAAATTTGGTTGCCAAATGCAGTTTCCATCTTGCAAAATTTACACTTCTCATGGCTTCTCCAAAGCGGTTTCACTACCGACTGTGTGTAAACTGAACTGAATTAAGCACTCAAAAAATGGTGTGACACCTGTTTTTAGCTGCAGTGTGTTCAGTGTGTAATCAACATAATGCAGTATAGGGGAGTTTGGTCCAAATGACAAACAGGCCCTGCTGAACTGAGAAACTGCCCTTACTTACAGCCTATGGTTATTTCCCTCAAGTTTCATGACAACCTGCCAAGTCAGAAAGCAAATCCTTTTTAGCATGGAACATCTCCTGCAACACTTTACTTTAGCAAACCTCACCCACGTCAGGGGTGGCCTTATGGATATTTCCTTTAAGAGTGCATGTGAGTTGTAGTGAGATCTGCAGTGTATTAAATATGTATAATACAGCTAATCAAAAGGGCAGAGCTTCATTACCAAATGACACAGCGTGGAGCCTGAGGTCTGATAAAAGCAGGGTGGATTAATTAGGGAGAACAGGGCTCCTTTCTGCCTTCTCTTATTAAATTACTGTTTGGATTAAGATCAAAAATTCATTACTGCGAGCAGTCAGAGCTGGGACAGTGATGGTGAAGGAGGAGGGGTTGAGAGAGAGAGAGGGAGGGGTACGAAAAGTGGTGAGAATTAGCTGCCAAACTGGTCTGGTTACCATCACAATAACAACCCCAGAGAGCAAGCAGAGGAAGTGTTTCCTACTGTAACAAGACTGTGACAAGGTGACTGCAGGTGTTCTGAATGAAAATTGTGTGTGTGTGTGCTTTGTGTGTGTGTGTTTGTGTGAGGCATGTATGTTGCATGTCGTTTGTTCACATAATGTGTATGTATGTGCTTTCATGCATCTGGGTTTTATCGCTACACAACCAAGTGCCGTTTTGTGTGTGTGTGTGTGTGTGTGTGTGTGTGTGTGTGTGTGTTTTCTTCAGCTCATCAAAAGCGGGACTTGAACTCATTTGAGTGTTCTCCTCAAATTGCCCATAACAACCTCGAGCTCAGGCAGCAGAGTAATCAAGTGCACCCTAATTAGGAGCCAAGGGTGGATCAGAGGCTCCTATAGCCACACCCCCAACCCATTTCCATCAATTACACTGCCACTCCAGATTAACTGATAGGCTGCAGTCACAGAACTAGGGGGGCTTTGGTGCCCTGCCATCTGGGGCCACGTGAAGCTCTCACACACACAGTGAAACATTTTAAGCTTAAGCTATAGACGTACAAACGCTTTAATGCATTAGTTTTCCATTGATGACTGACCTCTTGCTTTTATAGATTCTTTGGAGATATATTATGCCATTAATTAATCTATTGTTCACCTCCACTCAGATTGTTCGGTCACAGTGGTGCTTGCAGTGCATGCGGACAGTCAATCCCTGCCAGTGAGATGGTGATGAAGGCTCAAGGAAACGTCTACCATCTAAAGGTAAGGAAAACAGTCACATTGTTTTTTTCACGAAATTGGGGTATTTACACCATTTTTTAAACCAGTAACAGAATATAAGAAGCAAAAAAGCAAGATAAAAAAATGTGTGCAAATATTTGCAAAAAAGTATGCGTATAACTTGGGTTGTTGTAATTATGAGTTGTGACATTGGCAAATGTACTCAAACATATTTTTAATTTTAAACATTGATCATAGTACCATATATTCCTCAGATAATAGTGTTATTGCCCAGCATTTCGACTGCCAAGCATTTTAATTGGATATTCTGAAAATATCTAAATTTTCAGGTGTGTAGATCAGAAGTGACCCACAAGGTTAGGAATTTTTTTCCTAACCTTGTGGGAATTTTTTTTTTTAGTTTTTTTTTTTTTTGAAAAAAAAAAAAAAATTCCATTAGTTTAGGCTCAAAATGCGTCTGTTTGTCTCACAAGAATTGAATGCATGAGGTGGAAAAAAAATTGTTAGCTAAACTACTTATGCAACTATGAAAACTTGCAGAGTAACTATGTCTGAATCTGTCTCAAACATTAATGATTCCATGGCAAAACGCAATTACGCAATTTCTTTTGACATAGGCATGTATGGTTTTACTGTGGAAAAAGCCCGTTGGAATTGCTCAACATAAGATTGAGACAATGTTTCATCAGAGTTAGATTTGTGAAATTCTATTTCTTTTTTGACTATTGTATTACAACTCCCCCAAGAAAGCTCAAACCTGAAGCATAACTTTTCCTTGGAAAACAATGACTTGGACCCACATTGTGGATTCCTCCAAATTACTTGTGACTCAAGTGTATATGCATTTACGCCTCTCACCATTTGGTTAGAAGGGAAACATCTGCAAAAACCTGAACTGTCCTGTTTTTTGGGGAAAATGTGTTTCATTTTCAATCTTGACAGTTCACGTCTTGTGTTTGCTGAACACAGATAGCAGAATATTCTCAGGGGATTCCTACCGAAACTCATCAAAAAACTGTTTCCCCAACTGCGCCACACTTTTCTCCCTAATTATAGTGGTGTAGGTGTCAACCTGCCTTAATAATATTTGATTGAAAAAGGAAACCATTCCCTGATTAAGCTGAGTGGATCTGTTCAGTTTCCCAAGTGGTCCATGTTTGCATAAGTTTTCAAAATTGGGTAACTGCATCCTGACAGAATTTCTAATTTGTGGGTACCTGAAGAAATGTGAGCTTGGCGTGTAATAGGTTTCTCAAACAATGCAAATTTACCATCTATGTATGCCCCTTTGTCTCAGTTTTTCAGTTAAAACGTATTTAAACTCATTTACTGAGGATGGAAAAACTGTGCTCCTTTTAATTTTTACAAATGATTCTTCTCTCCACAGTGTTTTACTTGTGCCACATGTCGAAATCGCTTGGTGCCCGGTGACCGCTTCCACTACGTCAATGGCACCATCTTTTGTGAGCATGACCGACCAGGTGGAGCTTTGCTCAGTAGTCACCTGACACCTCTGCAGAGCAATACCCTCCTACCGGACCAAAAGGTACGATTCTTTTACCCTATTTCTATTTAGCCTGTTCCTAATTTAAACAATTTTTCTCTTCACAAATAAGTGTGGCATACGTTGTTTAACACACAGTGATGTGGTGAGGGCTTTTGAACGAATGGGATTACACAGTAGACGGGTTACACAGCACAATGCCACAGAAATAAAACAAGTGTTTGATAAAATGTCCTGACATTGCTGTGGTTGGTTAGAATTAAAAACATTTATATGGAAATGACTGCTTCAGAACACTGTAGTGTGGATCAGTAAAGAATACTTTTAAGTAAAAGTACTTTTAAAGTAAAGTATTAAAAGACAAAAGGTTTAAACACCTATGAAGTTTATTTTTGATAGCATTAGTGTATTGCAACATTCGAATTAAAAAATAAACTGATTGTTTACTTTTTCTTTCTACACAGGTGTGCTGAGGGAACGTGGATTTATAATTTGCAGTGTGCCTTCTATTCATCCGTCTTCTCTTCTTTACCCCTGCCTCTCATCTGGTCTCCATTCCTTCATTGTGAATGTCCCCCCACACCCAAGATCTTCCACCCCACTTTATGCATTCAGCCACCTTAGAAGAATACAAAACTACGCAAGAAACTTGCGAGACAATCACCCTAAACACGGGAAACAAAATCAAGTTGAAAAAGATGAAAGAAAAGGAGGATGAAAATGATCATATGGCTTGGGCTACGTAACCCAAAAGCCTTAGACTCTGTTAATGAGCAGTTCTTCAAAGCCGGGGTGATGTTCAACATGGTTTGTTTTGCTTTGAGAAGTTTTTCCTTCATGAATGTGATGGACGTAACTGTTGACTGGTGGATAATTGTGTGGGTGATGATATATATCACTCCATAGCTCAAATGACTGTTTACCATTCACCACTGAGCATTTAATTGTTCAGGTTTTGTTCGAGTGGCTTTGTTTGTTTGTTTACAGGACCTTTTCGTTTTAAGTGTAAGTTTATTCCCTTATTTTTTTTAAATTCTGGCCTCTTTGGAGCCTACATGGGAAAATTTTCCCTCCCTTGTCAGTTACTTCCTATTAGGGAATGATAATTTACATGCACAATACAGATGACGTTTTGTTTTGTCTGATCACGTTAATGACATATGAAACTTTGTAATCGAAAGCGCCATAGTCTGTTGGCATGTTTTTTATTTTCAACAAATTGGTAGATTAAATTATGTCTGTATGCATATTCTCTAATAGAGACTATTCAGTGTCTGCCAAAAGTTTTGCTTAACTTGGGACAGTGGGGTGGGATTGGGTTGGTTGGTAAGGGGAGTAAAAATTGTATATATTTCTTTTATGTGCTGTTGTACCGTGTTAAATGGTTGGTCTGTTTCCATGCATCCTTTGTTTGAGCAGAGGATATTTAGAAATGTTATAAGATATCTGTAAAGGGAAAAAAGTACTTAATTAAATAACTATAACCATCCCAAATACAGTCTTGATGTCTGTACAGCACCGCACATCAGCCTTTGTTGGTTTTGGCTCAGCGTGTCTGTGTTGGACACTGTCTGAAAGGAAAGACTGCTCTGAACTTGTTCTTAGCCAAAACATGGTTCATTACACTCCAGATTTCTACACAAACCCCTGCGTTTGCATCATTACAGAGAGTAATGAAAGGCATTTGGGCTTGCACTTTCTCGTTCTCCTGCCTTGATTTCAGTCTACGAGTCTTGCTAACAGAAGGTCTCTTGCATGTGTGTTAACTGTGCAGCAAAACTAATGATGTATTCCCGCCTTTTTTTCATCTGGCCCCGCCTCTCGAGATTTCATAACTTTCTCCAAATCTGCCTTTTTTTCTTCTGATTTGCTGAGGTTTGAAAAGTTTTCTCATTATGTTTTCGTAATTGCTTTTTGGCATTAAATGACCTCGTATCTTGTTTATTTAATTAGCTAATTAAACCTCTTTTTTTCAGCTACCTTTGGCCGCAAATCACAAGGTGTTCCTTTCCAATTTATTTTTACGATTCATAAAAAGATCATTCTTTCCCCTTCTCTTCTGAGAAAATGTATGCCAAACATACCTTATTATAGCTGTGTGTGTGTGTATGTGTGTAGGGTATGGGTAGGTTAGGGGTGTAAAAGCCAGCTGTGAATTTTTAAATCGAAGAATGCGTTCTGGGGACCTCATAAGTCTAAGGTTAGATCAGTATTCGACATGCTGTTAAAAACAGTATTCAGTATGTTTTCTAAATACTGTGAAACGTGCAATAGTTTTACACAGTGCAGGCAGATGTTGTTTTTGCAAAACAGTGCAAAATCACTATCATTTTATCTGAACAATTACCTAGCAGATAAAGATATCACAGCTGCTCTGGTAAACAGATTTCTCTGCGTGTCATTAGAGATCGTGTATTCTGTAGGTTTACAACTGATTTTTTTTGTATTTGTATTCAGATGATCATATTCCGTTTAACCGAACTGAAGTCATTGGAGAGTCTCATAAAACCAAACCATCTTTAAAAACATAGGTCTTCTTCCACCTAGCTATTTAACCAAACCAGCTATTCCAGCCATAAATCACAGCTGAAGGATGTGTTAAGCACCATTTACAATGGAGAGCCTGCAATCACTTTTAGCCATAACTATATTCACCATATGGTATGAGTACATTATTGCTTTTATAAAATGGTTAACACAAATATTACAACAAAAGCATTTAGGTAAAATCACACCTGGAACATTTACCTTATTAATGTTTAGTCATTTGAAACATTTCATAAACAATGTCATATTCACAGTATGTATTAAAGAGGTTTAGGATTTAAAATGCATGTAAAGTTGCTCTAAGATGTTTATCTGATGTTTGTTCACAATATTTAGATGATGCAACCTTTAAAAGACATCTCCATCAGACATTTGTGCAGTGACACTAATAGTAGCTCAGTGTTAGCATTTATCGTGAATAAATGACAGCTATTGACTAACAAGCATCGAGCTCCAACTATCTGTTTAACAATCTTTATAACCTCTGATCTTGTCCACACTAACATATTGAGTTTGTGGCCGTGAAGTGTTGGTGTGCCATAAATATTCTAGGGCCTGAGATCGTTAAGGAAAGCGGCAGAAAAATTCATTAACTTATGCAAATGATCCTAATTGCAATTATCTCCAAATCTTGATAAGTGAAAGGAGGGGTTAGTGAATCTCAGAAAATAAAATAAAAACTCCCTTGGCCATTCTAGCTCTTTGCATTCAACCCAATCATGCTTCAACTATGCATTTCTAATTAGTTTGACATATTCAAAAGCCAATTAACAGTTTCTCAAATCAGAGCTCTACCACACAGCTTTGCCAACTTGTAAAGGAAGACGAAACTTTATTTTTAAGTGCACTGATTTAGAGAAGCCCTTGTCTGTGAGGACACGAGTGCAGACTTTTTTCTCCTCCTTTCTTCAATTCACTAATTAATCCAATTAACACATGCAAATTGGTGTAATTACATTGTTTCCTCACCTCATGTTGTGTGAAGATGAGGAAAAAGCAGAACAGATGAAGAAGGGATGTTTTTTTATCAGATTGTGAGGGAGGCTGTAGACTTCTGTGAAACAACACCAGCCATTAAATGTCACTAACAGTCCAGGACTAGATTCACACACCTTTAAAAATGAAAGCAAAACTAATAATATATACAAGCAAAGCTAACGACGTATACATACACGCACATGCATA
>JAZGTK010001026.1:0-46558 GCA_036877625.1 Ambastaia sidthimunki | reverse complement strand
AATAATACAAATGACAATGTCTTTCTGTACATAACGCACAGCTCACTTATCATATAATGAGATGAACTGTTCACAGACATAATTGGCTCTCACATGTAACAGCAACAAAGCATGTTTAAACTTGAGGAATAAAAAAGATCTGAGAACTATGGCAGTCCTTTATAAAACCTCCATGCCCCACACTTTGAGTACCAGTGGATATATACTCTTTACATTAAATGGTTTAAGAGAGCTATCGGTCTCTCTCTGTCTCTCTAGAAATGTAAAGGCTCACATTTACCGCACACAAGCTCTCTCTCTGTCACTCACACCACAATAACTCTTTAACCGTACGATCCTGCAGATGCAATCAGCTGTATTTTGAGCAGGTGAGGTATGATAAATACAACATCAGCATCCTGTACAATGTGGCCCTGATCTTCTGCTGCACAGATAGTGTCACAGTAACTGTAGTTTATCTGCACATAATAATGTTTGTGTTTGTGAGTAAATCCTAACACGGCGCAGTAGATGAGATCTGCTGTGATGCTGAGCCCATCAAAGCCGGTCAAGGACAGTTCGCTCTCTGCTCATTGCACTCATGACCCAAGGCAGCTCATCATTGTTTGCTAACAGAAAATATCATACAAATGGCCCTTCTCTCTTTTCCATGTGGTTGTGTGTTCTTGTTTTTTTGTACCATTGTGAAGATGGGAAAAATCACACACACCCATATTGTGGGGAGCAGCCAGCAGTCCCCACAAAGGAAACTGACCATAAAACATGCTAAATGATTAAGGGTTAAGTTTAGGGTTGGGGATATAATGTACAGTTTGTACATTATAATAGTTGTTATGTCTATGCAAAATAGCATAGAAAAAGTAGAAACCTAACATGTGTGTGTGTTTGTGTGTGTGTTTGTGTGTGTCTCACAGGTGTCCAGATTCTGCCCGACCTGACACCGTTCAGCCCTGTTCATTGCCCTGTGAGAAAGACTGCATTGTGACTCCTTTTAGTGAATGGACAGCCTGTCCTACCACATGCCTGCCAGGTACAACTGATAAAACACTTTACTTTTGCTTTGGCATTGTAGCAGCACCTTATTAAAGAAGTTCTCTAGGTTCAGTATATATGCAGACACATATGTGGAATAATGTTGATTACCACTGAAGATTAATTTGACTGTTTTTTTAATAATTTTTGCATTTATAGTGAAAGAAATTGGGGCAAAGTTGAAATGCGAAGCCTATATTTTTGTTTAAAGCACCTACATAACTTGTTTGTTAACTGGTGTGTGTTGTGAACTTCTGGTAACCATGACAATTGAATATTTTTCTAGGTCAGTTATTCTGCGACAGTTCTTGTCTGGAAATAACAGGGTTTAATCTCTTTGCATGCATAAGTAGAAATATTAAATTATAACTGTTTCGTATTCATATTAATGATAATAATGAATTAGAATGTTTTGCATGAACCCTATAATTTTACTTTCTGTACTTTCAAAACGGTGAAATCTGGTATTGCTTTAATCTGGTATTGAACCGTAAACATTCCTATAAGCTTTAACAAAGCGTTTGCGTCAAGTAATAATAATTTTAGTAATTTTTTTGCTTTCCTTGGCCAAGAAGTATTAAATTCTCAGAGTTTGTTATTAGGGACCATGAGCCTGAACACTGGCAATGGAGCTGTGGGATATTATAGTGTGTGTTAAGGTCACGCTTTCACACACAGTAACACACAGACTGCTGGGATGTCAAATACCTTCACTGTAAAAGCCATTAAAGCCAAAGTACTGTAGAACGCTCTTAGAAAGACTTTTCCCTTTAATTGTAGAACAATTTTATTATGCTTTAATGAGACTATTAATTAACAATTACTCCTACTAAACAGAAGTGAGCAGACGTTTATTATGATGGAATGAAATGGCAACACTTTTAGAAGAAATGTTTTAAAATAACCCAGGTCCCCTGTGTAAATACTGCGCTTTACCCTGTTGAGTTCTCTGTTGATCCGTTTGCCCTCTTAATTGTGCTATTATCAGTCTTTTAGCAATTAGCTAGATGTGTAATTAGCCTTACATCGCCTGTTAAATGAAGTCATTACATCAGCTTAGAATCCATATAGATGGAGCTGAGGGAGTGTGATGTCAGCTCCAGCCCGGTTGTCATATTACCTCCTATCTAAAGAGCTTCTGCAATTGGTCCTGCTGTGATAATCACTGACAGAATGCTAATAAAATGACAGATCTATGAAAATAGTGTTTTATGTGTGTCTCTCGGGCAGAGAACGTCTCGGTGCCCACACAGTCACGATACAGGATCATTGTCCAGCTGTCAGCCAATGGCGGTCAAGAATGTCCGGACACTTTGTATGAGGAAAGAGAATGCGAGGCGCTATTGGTTTGTCCTACTTACAGGTGAACAAACTGGAATTGTAATTAGATGTTGTTTTGTTACAATACAATCCATGAACTGTACACAGGTTTACTGTACATATGTCACGCATTGTACTGTATATAACTGGATTTCCAATGCAGAAAGGTTTGGGTTGTTGCACTGCCTAAAATACTGTAACTGTTACTGTATCAGACTGATATAAATGTAAACTGTAAGTCTTCATTCGATTGTGTTTACATTGTGGGTCTGTCTATATGTGTACATGTTTGCATTATTTGCATGCTAAATACCTGGTTTGTACAAATGCATCACCAGTTTATTTGGCAGTGACTCTGGTTTTTTTAGACTGCAAATAAATTTCAAACAAAAATATAAATTTTCATGTTTTTCCAGGTGGAAGACACACCATTGGCATCCATGTTCTCTGGTCCCAGATTCTGTTCAGCAGGGAATGACGGGAGCTACTGAATCCTGTGGGAAAGGATTAGAGATGAGAGGTACAGTAAGAAACGTTTACTTACTGTAAATGATTGGGTTCTGATGATTTACCTGTTGCTTGGAAACTTATACAGTTGTGTGCATTACCGTAAACATATAGGACTGTGTTTACATGGGTCTGTGTGAAGTGTGATTTTTTCATGTGTGTTTATGTTTGATTATATGATAGACATCTCTGGCATCTCTAGATCTCTTTAGCATAAGTCACATTTATTTACAGTTACTGTAAAGTGTTCCTGTAAAAGTAAACGTATACTTAAGTAAACTGAAACTTAAGTATAACTTAACATTCAAAGCCTGTCAAAATATTTTTAATACACTTAAAATTTCAAATAATAGTCTGACTTTCCACTTTCCACAGAAACCTTGAATTTGTTGAGATCATATTTAAATAAATGATTTTATCCAGAAGTTATTACTTCTGGACGTAATGTAATATGACATTTTGCTGACCTTCCCTGATTTATCAGAATATCATAATGGTTCAGTGGAGGAAAGCTGACATTTTTGTGCAAAGTCAAAGGTCACTATTATTCTAGATATTGAGTGCATTCATTAAAATTAATGAGGCCATTCATTAGAAATAATAAGTCTGTGTAAATGTTATCTTGCATGAGAAGATTCAGACATCCACTAGCAAGTAGCCACTACAGAGGGAGCGCAAGTCTGGGTTACGAATTGCATGAAGATTGAGTGCAGCTTGCGCTTGCCTTTGTGCGGATTCAATTTCATGGTTTATTTAAACAAGCACTTGACATGGAGCTGACCTCCCTCTGGATCTCTCCAACACAAAGCATAAATTAAAGCAAACAATAAATCTTGGCTAATTTACAAATGTTCACTGATTCGTTCCCGCTTTTTGCTCCGCCAGCGAGCGTCGCGGCTGCATTGAGCTTTTGTTTTAACTTTAGTCTGGTGATTAAAAATTACGCAGGTTGTTTATGTACCTGGATGATTTATTGTTGTTCTTTAGACAGGCTCCCTGGCTGCTGTAATTTGATTATGCTTGTGTGTACTCGAATGGAGTTGGTGGTTTCAGACAAGCGCACAAACGCTCTCTGCTAGCGGATGTAAATAAAGCAGCCGTCAGACTCCGGCTGGGTTTGAGAACGCTTGCTTTATCAGCATCCTTAAAAATAAATAACTGGGGTAGAAAAGCAATACAGTAAATTACACTAAATGAACCAGAAAGACAGACACCTTCGCAAAATCATTATGAACCACACGCATATTGTGCTTCCTCTTATAGATTCGCAGCTATAAAGCATCCAGAACTCAATCGTTTTTAATGAGATTTGGCATCTTGAGACTACGTAAATGACAGCAATTGTGGGTTTACTTTTATGCAAATGAGCAGTGACATAACACCGCAACCACCAATGGGATTGCAGACAGCGGAGCTCACGTGATTCTGATACAACGGAATGTTGTAAAGTGACCTCCAATGATTTCATTCCCGTCAGTGTCCATGTCCCTTGACGGATCATCTACGCTGACGGGAAGCATCGAGATGCTACAAAACTAGAACGCAGCTGTTTTTGTAAACCATGTGTTTGCACTGCAAGTGCATAACTGGAAATCTGTATTGTCGGATGGGTTGTATTTATAAAAATAAATCACGTAAGTTTGTGGTAATCATACCACCTTTCCCATGATAAAATCACTGTAATACAAAGCTTCTCGTAGTTTATTGTTTTAATATTGTCACTGTGCTTTGCTTTGCTAATAAATAGTCACCTCTCACTCCAATAGTAAATAGTTTGTTGATTAATAAAAACAATTTTAGACACTTTTCCACAGCACTCCTGATGTAAAAAGCCCTCCGCCTGTTTCTGTTTTTAGAGAGATCTTATTTTGCATGTTTGAATTATACACCCCACCGCAGTTATTTAGTGCAGTCTGATCATGCACTAAATCTTGCCGCAGGTATTTAAGATGGGATATATATTGATTATACCACACATACTAATCTTTGTCTCACGTTATGGATTAAAATGTCTCCGTTAATCAATTCACATTATTATGGGGTGGCTATGGGAGTGCTTTCCACAGTGCTTCTCGGTATTGTGCAGAGCACCAGTAGCCATTTAATTGGGCTTAGATTCTAGATACCAGAGCTTTAATATTGGGAGCACATGAAAGGGTTACTCTAATGAAAAGAGAAGTCGTCTAGTTTTTTTTTGATCCCTGTCTGTGCAGCTAATGAGTGCTGAAAAGCTTAGCAGGTTGAGTCTTTTAAGGGCCACAGAAGTTCTCTCTGTGTCCTTTTGAGTAGTCAGCAAACATTGTCACCTTTGTAAGTGGCTGCATTATTAAGACGGTCCCTGTCATGAGCCGAAATAAGAATAAAATGTTAACAATTGGAAGAGGAGATGAATTGAATGGGAGAGCTGTAGGGATGGAGGAGCGAGGGAAAATAATTGTGCTAAAAATGGGCAGCCTGACGCTCCAATCGGAATGTCACTACTGTCAACCTTTCTGTCTCTAGGGGATTGTGGGAAAAGGGAACAAGCGTGAGAAAGAAATAAAGGGCGGTAGAGGCGAGTAGGAAGAGAAACGGGTTTCTGCCCTGGGAGGAATATGAAATAGAAGAGATGAAAAATAAGCACCTCCAGTCTCCATTTAACATTTGATACTGAAGGACAAATGGCCAGGAGGAAATAAAAATATTCAGAAATCCTGGAAATGGTGTTTTTTAAGGTTTATTATATACTAGACATTATTGCTTTTTGTTATACTTAATTGTGATTGGTCAGTCAGAGTATTTAGCAGGCAACTGTCTTTCTGTATAATGATCGTTTTATAGTTATATTAGCCCAAACTCGTTTTTGTGGAAGCGTAACACATAAACTGCTTTGCTAACTGTAATGTGACTGTAACTATTCATATCTGTAGAAACACATAAGTAAACTGTATTATTATTACTGAAACTCCATCTCTCATCTATATACACTCTCCACCCACCACCGCTCTGAAGTGGAAAGAGCAAACGATCTGGTCAGAGATCAAAATTTAAAATTCAAATCGGGATCAATAAGATGTGTTAAAGTCATGTTTGTACAACTCGTCCTCTTCAAAGACATCAGAGGGTCACTTTGTGAGATAACAGTGTGACATTGCCCTCGGGAAGGTGGCATCCATAAGGACTTGAGTCTCAAAGTGGCTCCTGAACAAGAATAATGGCTTTGTTCCAAATTCTAAATTCAGTTGATCCCTCTTTTGTCCTCATCAAAGCCTGTCAGATTTGGAAGGGTCATGATTTAGCTTCTTACAAATCTAAATCAATACATTAAGCTTAATTATCACAGCTAAACTGGGGAATGAAATTACGCAAGGTTTTGTAAACAAGCTTGCCTAACTAACAAACTAACTAACTAACTAACCCAATGAACTTGTGAAACCAAATAACTATGAAAGCTGAGTTTCATTTGTGTCTGCATTTTTTAAAATAGGAATAGCTTTCATTTCAGGAGGGAAATCTTTATAATAAGCACAAAAGTTTTTTTTAACATTTCCTGTCACTAGTACTGTTGTCTTAGCAAGCTGAAAATTTGACAGTTTGACAGTGTCTCCAACTTACCTTTCTTCATTCCTGTCTTTGCTTTTGTCCACAATATTCCTTTAGTCCTTATAAGTTTGAATGTTTAATGTACAAACACAAAGAACTGAGACACCTGAACAACTGTTTTGTCAGAAACTTTGTTTAACATGTTTAACTGCATTGCTGTCCATCAGTCTGCATAGACGCTGTGTTGAATTAGTTTGAAATAGATCTTCTCAATTACTTCAGTGTAACAAAAAGTACGCCTTTAAATTTGCAATTATGAAAACATTAAAGCTTTCATATTAAAAATAAAGGTTTGATGGAATTTAGCAATATTACACAATTAAGCCATTCTCATATTCAGTACAATGGCATGACTGTGTGTGTGATATTGCTTTTATGTCACAAATCAAGAGAGAATGGAAATTATATAAATCAGGAAAAAAGAAAGTACAAAGTGTCCCAAATCTTATTCCACAGATTTAGGATCTGCCATCGCTGGTTCATGATAAGTCCCTGTTGCTAAATTTAAAAACCACTGGCTGTTTCTAAGAAGTTACAGTAACAAGGAGGCAGAACCTTCAGCTACCTTAACATGTCTGTATTGATAACTTTGTTATCAAGGCTTGTTTCCTCTCTTAATACGAAACAGTAAAACATCTTATATCAGCACTCTTGGAATGCCTCTTGACCAATCACATTTGAGGACTGGAACTAAACAGTAGTATTTATTGAACATTAGTGTCATTTCATCATATTGTTGTCACCACTGATTTATGCAAGCAATTAGCAATAAAAGGGTCTGCATTCTTCACAGCAATTTTTATAACAGTAAAATCTACTTAACATCAGATATAATACTTCCCCTAATAAAAGTATTTTCTTTTATTAAAGTTTGTCTCAGTCATGTCTTGGTTAGCAGCCATTATTGTTATTTTGTTTCTCAGTGTCAAACAGTGTTAGCATAACCATTAATAAGCCCTGCCATTTAGTTTGAAAAGTTTCCTTCAAGTGTCATCGTTATAGCTGTGTGTTAACTGAGCTCCCATGAAAAGCCTCTGCTGAGTGGAACCGAGCCACACTGTGGGGGACTGAGTCAAAACATGTCACCATGTAAGGCAGACTGGCAAATTTAAGTCAGTGAGCAAAAAGTCTCTGCAACGCAATCTCTGCTGTCTGCTAGGAATGCATCACCTTGTGGGTGGAATGAATGCACCAGTATGCTGAAAAGGTAACAGCCGACTTCACATTTGCCAAGCATATCATTTATCGTCCCCGAGCGGCGTTGATGCAGAGAAGGACTGTTTTCTTCAGAGAGGATCTGACATCAGCACTCTAGAAGGAAAAAAGATGGGGAAAAGTCTGCCTTTTAGTCATCATGCCTTAATTCAGCTGCAGATATGTTTCTGTGAATTAGCGTCCATGTTTATGTGTAAGGAACTCAAAGAGGGCAGCACATTTTCTGTCCATTAATGAAGCTGATTGGAGTGGATTGGTGTGGAGTGAAGTATGACRCCTTACAAAGGCAAAACACAGTAATTACTGCAACACTGAAACCGATGACTTCAAAAAAAACGACTTCAGAGGAAATTGGTTTTGCGTCGTTTTTGTAGTTACTGCAATTTTCGCTCTCTCACACTTGAATCTGATTATAGTTGATCCAAACCTTTTTGTCACAAGACAAATCATAGTCTGAGAGACATTTTTACAAAATGTGTGGCTACTTTTTGCCTTTGCAAACCATTTTTTGAATGTCACTGAACATAGTGATTAAATGACTATGAATTGTTGCCTTTCTGCATTTTTGTATTTCGTTTATCAGGTTGGAAGTTTGGAAACTTAAAAATAACTGATTTTTATTATGTTTGTTTTGTGGTGGGCTGGGTTGTGTCTCCTTCACAGGAGTGAGCTGTGTGGATGAGTTTGATGAGGTAGCACCCGTGTCGGAGTGTCTAAGATGGGCCGGGCCGATGCCGTCACGCTTCAGGAGCTGCTGGGTGCCATGCAGAGATGACTGCACCTTCAGTACCTGGTCTAAACTTACAGAGTGCTCTGGCTGTGGGAGTCGACGTACCCGTAAACGTACCCTTACAGGTGAGCAATAACTTAGGAAGGGATGGTTGGTTACATTAATGAGCAATAAGATGATGTAGACCAGTGGGTGGTGCCCAAAAGGTTACAGGTTTGAACTCCGCAAAGATGCCCTTATGTTTGTATGCCATTGGAAAGAAAAGAGAAAATCCCGCCCCACACTCGTCATTGGCTGAGCCTACAGCTGATATTTCTGACTCTTCAGACTAAAAAATGTGTTGAAAGGGCCACAGAGGAACAGTGTTTAGGAGATGAAAAGAAGATCAAAGATGTTTAGGAAATGAAAAGACCATCATGGCTCAAAAAACAAAAAAGTACCTTTAACCTGTTGTCACAGTTTTTGTACATAAGCATGTTAAAAGTCAAGCATATTGTGCAGGAATTTTATAGGTGTTATATGTGTTAATGAGTGCTGGCAGGTTCCACCAGAAAACAATTGTTACTAAATTCAGGAAGTGGGAAAACAAGCTTTGATGTCTTCATTCATTACAGTCTGGGGAATACAGGCATGTGGATATGCTAAATCCTAATTCCAAGTCAAAAGCTTGTTTAAATCCTGACAAGTACAGACATAAATTAGGGGTAGAGTGGTAGTGAAATATTTTGGGAGCTGGTGGCAAATGCTATCCAGTATCACAGTTGAGAAGTATCACATTCCCTAACTGGCCATAATTAACTAAAGGTGGTGAAATAGACTTTGGAAATATTCATAAGTGTTTAGGTGAACTTCATTGTTTCATTAACTGTCCTCTATATCGTACTTTTCCTTCTTATGTTAACGTTACTGCAAAAAGCTAACTTGTTTTGACAGCTCTGTCTGTCATTAGATATCAGAGGCGTGCTGTGAACTTTTCTACAGGCAGATTTCAAACTGTCTGTTTTTGAATTACTGGAGGCCTTTTCTGCCTCAGTTAGTTTGTTCCTATAAAAATCATGATTGGCTCTCATTAAGATCCAGCACATCTGAGGACGTGATGCCTTTTCCGCATCAGAAGGACTTTCAAAGGCCTTCTTCACCTGAAACGTCTTACATCAAAGGCCATCAGATGCTAAAATGTCAGATTTGATCCTAAAAACAGGAATTAATGCTAGAAAACTGCAAGGTAAGATGGAAGTGCCGCTTGCTTAATTGAATGCCAATATCCAGCAGGTGTTGGTTTCTGGAGGTGTCATCAATAATGAATCATCGCTCTGGAAAGTGTGTGTGTGTGTGTGTTATATACATAAGCACACACACAGTGAAAGTAGGGAGCAGATTGTCAGTAAGGCTGCAGTGCACTGACAGAGATTTCACACCGTAGAGATGTTTTCTATCACTGGCCGCCAATGAACACCAAAAACAGATGGAGGCTGGCAAAGACTCAGCAGGGAGTTTTCTGGACACCAGTCAGGGTGTAAGTTTCTCTTTTCCTGTACCTCTCTTTGACAGTGCCCACCACCCCCCCTCCCTTCCTCTCCCTCTCTCTCTCTGTTCTGTAATAGATCATATATTTGAGTCAGCACACACTGGTGATCCCTATATACCATATAGGCAGATGAATGAATTTGATTGGTTGGCAGATTCCAGCGTGTTGATTAACTGTATGGCTGTGAAGTAGTTCCAGGTTTGTTCACCACATTACAGCTGCACATCACTTTACCAGCTTCAAGAGAAAGACACTGAGAAATACACTGACCAGGCAAGTTGGATAAAAAAAAACAAATAATGTTTTGTCTTTCCCCTGAAATTACTTTAATCTGTATGGAAAGCATGGCAATTTCAGCATGTTTTCAGGTGAAGCTGAATGAGGCAACTGTCCAGACGAAAACTGTAATAATATGTAATAATGTTTGTGACTGTGAAGTTCTCTCTTGCTCGCTCTCTTTCTCTCTCTCTCTCTGTCTCACACACACACACACACACACACACAAACACAAACAGGGATGAAAATGTCTTGAGATAAGGTGTGAACCGTGAAATGAAATAAGTAACTCTGAACTATTTAACCATTGATATTCAATGCCCACCCAAG
Organism: Ambastaia sidthimunki; assembly: GCA_036877625.1. Classification (NCBI taxonomy): domain Eukaryota; kingdom Metazoa; phylum Chordata; class Actinopteri; order Cypriniformes; family Botiidae; genus Ambastaia; species Ambastaia sidthimunki. Next base: position 36,038 of record JAZGTK010001026.1, on the reverse strand, counting down.
ACATTACAGTATCACCTCAGGTTATGCATTCATATTCAATTATTCAGCTGGGTTTATTTTGTAGTAATGATCAGCTCACTGTACATTATTTCGTACATGTGGATACAGGGACCTAATATTGTTATCTGACATTCCTTTTTTATTTTTTAATTTGTTTTCTTTGTCTTCTTTATAGACTGAACAGTTGATGAGATGATTGGATTACAATGGGGGGATTAAATACAACAGCTAAAAAAAGAAAAAAACATATGAAATTATATATATTATACATGCACTATATCTGTATGTCCACACACTGAAGAAACATTACTACATAAGTCCATCTAAACCAGCAACGGGTCCTCCTAGTTTAGCAGCTCTGTACAGCTCATTTGAAACAAAAGTGCAAAGCTGTCTCTTCATATATTATTGGAGACAGTTGGCTTTTGACTCGACAAGAAATTCCACAAGAGGGTAGCACCATAATGATGATCTGTCATCAACATCGCCTTTAAAGCTTCTGTCAGCAAACCACCCTGAGTTAATTCACAACACAGCAGAACCTTTCATCCAATACCACAAACACACAAAGCTTCAGAATTCATAACATCAGAACAGACCCGCTGTTGTTCCGCTCATTGTCGGCTGTTGTGAGTCTTCTACATGCCGGTACGTAACTGTCCAGGTTTTGATTGGATGATGTGATTGTATCTGACAGGCTTGAGGACCCTGTTGAACGTTGGTCTGCAGTGTCATTGACAGCTTGTCTGAAAGGTGCAGCTCTCATTGCAGACAGATCCTTTTATTTATAACCTAATAATCTTCATCATGTCTAATGGACATGACTAATTTGAAATGTTCCAGGAAGTGAAGTGTGCAAAGAGGAGCTAATAGCCTCTTAACCAGAATCCTTTATGATGTGAAATCTATTCATTTCTCTCCTCATTAGATAAATTAGATGTATACGGTCCGCTGAACATGAGAGTGGTGTGGGTCTATGTTTGTATATAAGTGAATTAGGAGTAGAAAAAGAGAAAAGGACGTTCTATTTGTCAGATGTCAGGAGATTGTGTCATCCAGAAAAAAGCCCGGTCTGACTGAACCGAGTCTCTGTTATTAATGACAATATTTCAGCAAAAAATGAAAAAACTGTCTTTAACTCACTGTCACATTGTTCTAAACCAAAAAATACAAAACTAGATTTTCTAAATAAGGTTTTATTTGCTCTTTCCTTGTCAATACACTGAATGGAGCTTTCAAGCTTAAAAAAGGACCAGAAAAGCCTGAGTCTAATTTAGATTTGTCCTACAGTAGGCCTTTTTTCAATGAATCCTTGGATCTGCTGTCCAAGGACAGTGTCATTCACAAATCAAATTGATCCAGTTCTTGAGTTAAACTTAATAACTATCATAGAATAATGACTGCTTTTGTGTCATTTTGAACATGAACATTACAGTCCTCATTCATGGTTATTGTATAAAAAAATAACTGAACATTCTTAAAAAATTTTAGGTTCCAAATATGGAATAGGTAATATTTCGAAGGTTTAGAATGACATGATGGTGAGTAAGTAGTGTAAAAAAAATTTTTCATGAGCTTTATTTTTTTTTTAGCTTTCCCTGTAAGTGTTAAAAGAATTAAATGTTAAAGTCGGTAAACCAAGTTTTTGAGTGAGCCTTGTGCTCGTCACTTCAAATGAAAAAACGTTTCAATTTCAATTTACTCGAAATAGCTCAGTAATGATTCCCTGGGGATGTTTGCAGTGGCACTTAGCAGACCACAGTTGACAGCAGAATGAATAATAGTCCCGGTTATCTATACATCATTAATGTTTTAATAATTTTCAAAGACAGCTATATTACACACATGAGCTCCCAGTGTGCAGTCTGGAATCCCCTGTGGCTGCAAAAGGGCTGTTTTATCTAAATGGCACCTAAAAATTCACATTTCTGCTCTCTCTGTTATTTGTTGCCCGTCATCTTTCTTTCATCTGCATCTCTGTAATATTTTCTTACCATTTCCAGGTCGGAGCAGAAAACAAGAACGTTGTCAAAGAGAAGACTTGTATCCTCTGCTGGAGTCTGAGGCTTGTCCGTGTGATGAGTTTGTTTCTCAGCCCTATGGTAACTGGTCATCTTGTATCCTGTTGGAGGCCCCAGCACAAGGATCTCTCCAGAGTTGGAGAGGTCATAGAGAGGCACGCGACTGTGGACAGGGTGTACGTTACCAAGCTGTTGCCTGTCTGGACCAGAAAAACCAACTGGTTAGCTTAGACCACTGCAGCGAAACAGGTGAGTCTACCTGTTCCCTTTTTCCTTCCCAAGTCTCTCTCTCTCCTTCTCAGTAGAAGAGCTAAGTAATTCTTCCTCCACTGGCTAGCAGTCATTAGTCTAAGAGGAAGCTGTGGGGTGCCCTGAACTGTCAGTGTAAATTAGATGGAGGTCTCAGCCTAGACACCAGGTGCTTCCTATAACGTTGTTAGCATGATCCAGAGTGGCATGGGCTGAGGCCACTTTGATTACTCAACATGTTCTTTTTGCAGGTCTGGTGGAAGAGGTCTGCCACGTGCCCTGCCCTCTGGACTGCAAGCTCAGCGATTGGTCAGCATGGTCCGCCTGCAGCGCCTCCTGTGGAAGCGGGCTGAAAATCAGGTCCAAGTGGCTACGAGAAAAGCCGTTCAACGGTGGGCGGCCGTGCCCCAAACTAGATATGAAGAATCAGGTGAGATTCTGAGTCCCAACCGGGAACACAGTTGTGCTTAGAGCAGTACCTCTACAGCTTTCCCTCACCATATGGTGAATTAAGAGTGAGAATGAAATAATGAAAATCACTGGAGTCTGTGATCACAGAGAACATGATTTAGATAATTTGCTAATATAAACTGTTTCATTTAGGACGTTTAAAATACCCATTTTTATTCAATGCCTAAAATATCCCCAACAGAATATATTTAAGCAGCCTAAAGATACATTTTGCATTTTGAGTACGGTTAGCATTCAGCTCATTACCATTTCACTGACTAATGCATGCCTCATCATTAAATGCAGTTTACAAGACCTACCTCAGATTCCAAGCTAAGGTATGAGCAAACAATCTCTCTGACAGAAAGATGGCACATGCTAATAAGTGTCCGTGTAAATACTGCTCCTTATTGCTGTAGACTTGCGCTCTTTGTGGGAAAATATGGTCGTTAGCACTAGCTGTGTCCTCACAATCTCTCCTCTCCTCCATCGACTGTCAACCAGAGCGTTAATTTGTAGTGTTATGTTGAATGTTGTTACCGGAGCATTTAGAATGTATCCTCCAGCTCTCAACTGAAGTTAAATATTCTCATTTCAGTCTTTATCGCGCTGAAGCACATATTGGGTGCGAGTTGTTTAGTCTCTGTTATAGAAGAAGTTAATTGGGCGTTAGCAGTTTGGGTTTCGCACGAAAAGACCCTTGTTTGGTTGCGTCTTCTGAAATGGATGTTACTTCATCTCGTACCTCCTCAAAAAAAAAATAATCAAAAGAAATGCGTAACGAAGGCTCATTCGTCTATGAGAATATTTGCGACAGCTTGCTCCCAGATGGGTCATGTTTAAAGGAAAATTATAATAGAAATGTGCTATGTGTGCTGGAATAGGCTTTAAAGGACATGCTGGTTTCTAGAGGTCGGTATGCAGATGATGCAGTGTGCATGAAAAATATTCAAATGCATTCTTTTGTGGCCATGTGTACAGATGGTTAAGTGCCTGCTAGCAACTTTTATAGACCCACTGTTTAACAGGACTGAAAACATCCCTCAGCTGAGAACAGAGTTTGCCTTGGCTAATACCTCCTCCGATCTTTTGGGGGGATGAAAACTCACTGTTAACATTTTGCAAACGGCTGCTCTGTGCCCATGGCAGACGGGCTGTACAGCTGGTGGTTTGTGACCCGGCCACCTATGTGAAGGTGTGGAAGTGGAGGTTTTTCCAGAGGACAGTAGGTAGTCACCCCCAAAGCCACAGAGGAGATTGCATGCTTGTGTGGACAGTATAGTTACTCTTTGATAGCTTTGAAAAATCTGAGTTCTTAGAAGAGTTTAATGATAATTCAGATGTTTGCATTCATATTAAATTTTCAGAATTTTGATATTAAACTAATTACAGGTATAAACAAGATATCTTAGGAGGCACTTGACCAAGAACAACTAAGAACCTGGTTGGTGGAGTTTAGGGATCAGAATTGCATGCTGAGAATAATATTTGTGCTATTAACAGTTAAAAAAAGGTTTTGATACTGTCACCTCAGCAACAACTAGATCAAATATGTCACATCGGCTTTGATGTTGTGGTCTCTTTAAAGTAAATTGTTAGAAGTGAAAGTAGGTAAAGAAACTTTGTTAACATGCCACGTTCCTTGTGAGATTTACCTTGTTATGTGTCTTTGATAATCTGTCTCTAGCTGTCTGCCCTCTGCCTTTAACAAGCAATTCTCACTTTCCCCAGTGTGGGTTTCTGCAGTAGGAGTCAAAGAGCATGGCAGCACTCTGCATTCATTCATTATTTAGACTTTCAGGTATTACAGACTCAGAGAGGCCTGTCACAGTCGCTAGATTGTTCCAGCTCCCCTCTTGGACTAGTAAACAGCTGGTTCTCCTCAGGACCAGCCCTGTCTTTTAACCACTTACCTATTGATCGTCTGTCTGAGACACTCGCTCTATGTGGACACGACACAGATGCCACTTCTCAACTCTTCTAAGCTCTCTTCTCGTCTCATTCTACTGACATGCACATTAAAGTCTCCAGAACACCCACATTTGGTAGCTGTTTTATCCGAAGTGACATTTTATCAGCCTGTGAGATCCCCAGGTATCGAACCCATGACCTTAGTGTTGCTAGCACCAAGCTCTGCCAGTTGGAAGAGGCACAAAACGGCAGGAATCCTAGAGAAGTCTGTGTTTTCTGATGTGTCGTACTCAACATGTAACGTTCCATCTCATTATGCCGATAAATGGTGATGATTCTCAGCGGGTCTTTGCCCTGTGATTGTCTGCAGTCAGCCGTGCTGATGGGAGACAGAATGATGCGCGACCTTCTCCAGATGTTTCTTCTAGCACTGTCCCCCACAGTGAATCACTCGACACAGATGAGATTGATATTCTTATCTCGCCTGCTCTTCCTGTGCTGATGATCATCTGCTGTGACCGGAGCAAGAGGAAGTTAGACGTGTGGAGAGATGTTATTCCTTACTGCTGGTCTGAAAATAAAGCTGTGCATTAACTATTGCCAAACACCCTAATAAACAAGAATCTGACCAGTCCAAGCTTTTTTTTAATATATGGAATTTCATTCTCAATTACCCTCATGCCATTCAAAATCTCGCCAAAATAACTAGTAAAATAAAAAATATTTTTCATGTTTTTTTATTTCAAGTTTATTTTTGTCCTAATAACAATGGAATTATTAGGTCTCTATCTACAGCTGTTATGTAAATATGCAGAAACAACATTATTTATCTCCTGATCATTTTGTTTTGGTGGTTTAATGGCAGTAATTTTCTGCAGACCTTTTGGCATAATGTTCTAAAGAAGAACCCTTTCTAGATACTAAGATTACTAGATGATACTAAAGTGTTCTAGAGAAACATGATGGTCAAGTTTCCTCTGAATTAACCAAAAGTTCAGTTGTTCAGAGATGTTTCTTTAGTAAACATTTAATCTGTATGTCTCTGATTTGAACTCCTTGCACCACTTATATCAGATTAGTATTGTTACAATTCAGTGTCACAATACATTTAAATTCATGTATTATGGTGCAGTTCTTACTCAAGTCACTGGAAACTAAATTAAATCTTTTAAGACGGTTTTTTCACAATTATTACTTTAGCTTGTGTATATTTAGACATGGAGGAAATAGCAGATACACAATCTCATTGGTTCATGTGGCACATCAATTATGCACATCATCAGTAAAGGCCTCATTTATTGTACATGTCCTTGTTTTGAATTGCTTGTTGTTTTTTTAAACTATCGCTATAATGTGCAGGATCCTCATTAGTTACTGTGGTGAATGGTGATATTTCTATCAAATGCAACAGATGCAGCTCTCCAGTTAGAAGTCTGTTTTACCCACAGCGTCTAGAGCTCAGTGCTAGACTTGCTGTGTAAATAACATTCTTCTTGCCCACCTCCAGAGCTGGGTACCATATGGTAGCCATCATGTGCGCTGAGGCAGACTGTTGTGCTGATGAGACGAGTCTATGTTCACCAGGCCTGCATAATTTAACAACCTCTGTAAATCTGTGCTTAGAAACCAATCTCTCTCTAAAGCATTTCGGCCTCTCCCATGGCTCTTAAATGAAGCATGTCTTTACCTCGGTAGTAGATTTCCAGAAACAGTGTTTTCATGTTATTTTGTATTCAAAGGCTGTTCTGTTTATAGACTGTATTTACTGCAGCGTATGAAAACATGATTATATAGTATCTGTGAGGTTTTAACATGCATTAAACTGCTGTGCTTACTGATTTAATCTTTTCCAGCATTGTTACAATTACAATTAGAAGTGTTTTTAAAGCCTACCTGTTGTTGACACTGTGGTGGAGCCCTTGGCTGCAGAACAGGGAATAGTTCTGTCTAGCCTGTGTTGGGTGATGCAGGTTCGAGTCTAGCATGCAACATATCCGAATCCCCCCTCTCCCTAAATATTTTGTAATATTGTAACTCTCTAATCTACTGATCTATTAAAGGAATTAGAAAGGGAAAATAGGAAAAATATTAATTCTAAGATTTAAATCATCACTCAGTGGTAGGTCCAGAAATCTCTTCATGGCATTTCACATTTTTTTGTAGCAAAATAGTGCTGTTTATTGATAATTTACATTTTGTTATTTGCAGTATTGTTTTATGATTTTTATTTGATTAGTAAATTTATACCCAAGTTATTAGGATATATATTGTTTTTATTCTAACGTGAAAAATACTTCTCATATATTAGTAAATGATGTATTTATATACTTAATAATATTAAAAACACAGACAGGCAGACAGAGATGTAGTTAGCTACCTTGTGTATTTTTGTATTTTTATAGAATATTTTGTGAATATACCTTAACTACTTTAAATTATAGGTAACCTACAATAATTTCCTTTTCTTTTCTTTTATTTCCTTTGTTTACAATAATCTTCCATTGCTTTTTATCTATATTCTAAAATTCATCTCTAGAAGTTTGTTTAAAAAAGCTTTGAGACAACACGGCTTTGTCTAGTATTACAGCGGCCCTTGAACATAGAGTCTGTTTACCCTTGGCGTAATAGTGTAAATCGACTAGAGGGGCTGAAGGCCCTTGAAAATGATGGGTTAAAAAGTGTGTGACATTTTCTTTCGTTAGCTGAAATCAAGAGCTGATGCCAGCAGACGAAAGCCAGACGAAAGCTCTGCTCTCCCACACTGCCACCACTGTAATTGGTGCAGAGATCAGCCACTTACAGAAGATGATGTGTGTCACGCTCTTCCAATACATTTCAGCGAAATATGTTTCTGCGTAGCGGTTACGGCTATAACTGCAGTGCTCTGCCCCCATGCTGAAACAATCACAGCTTCCTTTATTGAATACAACAAAATCAATACGTTTTTCATTTACGATGCTTCGCGTGAATATCTGGCTTTTCCAACTGTGGGAAAATGTATTTGCGCTGAATGACTAGGCGAAAGAGATGTTATGCTTTGATGCTCTCTGTCAAGTTGTTGACTTAGAGTTTTGTTTAGCGGAGAAGTCTTTAGAGATTGATGTTTTGATTTGGGCAAAAACCGCTTCACTTCATTAACGAGAAGCCTACAGCGTTACTCCACTCTTCCTCTCTCTCTCTCTCTCTCTCTCTCTCTCTTTCTCACTCACACACACCTTCAAATGTGTTTGATGTCAGAGCTGTTATTTTTTCCTGCGAACTTGAATTGCACTTAGACTTATTTATAATTAGAGAACATTTGAACAAGAGGAGGTGCAAGATTCTTGCTATCATGAAGTGACTATGCATTCGATTAGCATCATAGAATCTGTGGAATTGTTGGTGATCAAATGAACAGGTGAATTCTGTAATTTCCATTCAGTGTCTCTGTAGAACAGTTATGAATGTATTTTATGTACTGTCCACCTGGAGGAACCTGGAATATGTGTGGATAATCCTGCTGGCTAAAGCCTTGCATATGCTGGTTTGGTGCTGGTCAGGCTCAAATGCAAGCTGGTTAAGCTAGTTAAGAAGCTTGGTCAGGGGGACCTGCATCCCAACCGAAATAATATTGTAGGCTGGTGACAAGCCATGCTTGTTCTATCATTAGGAAACAGAAATGGCTTATATTTAACTTCCAGGAACCTTCCGGCCTAACTCTGAGCCTTAAGTATTACAACACACCTCCTGTAAAGCCAGGTGGGACTGTAATTCCACTGTGTTTCAATGTGCAGTGTTTCACTGTGTGTTGTGAAGTTTGAGAAGAAATTTGAAGTCATGCATGCATGCATACAGACTGTCTCAGTAGATCTGTCTCACAGCCTGATTATGTTGACCTAATTGTAGCTGGTAAATTTGTATGAGAAATGACAGGCTGAGTTGTGTGCCAAACACTTCCTTTTCTCTAAAACTGGTGTTCACATGCTCCTCTCCGATGGGCTGGTGGAGATGTCCTTCCGAATCTTGCAATCTTTCAGAATATGCATATCGTTCAGAAGGTCCCTGGTGGTCTGGTGCTCAATTTGCTCCTGGAATCCCTCCAGCTTTGTGAAATTCCTTCTGCAGTCCAGATGGCTCGGAGCGTTTAGCTGTGTTACAAAGGTTAGCCATCGCTTTATCAACTAATTACAATAACGAAACAAGAACCGTGTGATCATATAAATAATAAATGTTCACTTGTCATTTGATAGCGATGGAATCCTGTCACTGGAAAAAAAGGTCCGCTGTGCTAAAGCTAACTCTGAATGTTAACCCAATAAAAAGTTATATTATATCTATATGTTATAGAATGACTAGCTGGTGTTTGAACCTGTGATGTATTAAGTGCTAAGGATGTAAAAGCTAACACTTCATGGTAAAGAGGATTAAAAAGTTATGAAATTAATCATCAAAATGAGTGTGTGTGTGTGATGGAGGAAAGGGCCGTACCCACCACTGAGGTCTTCAAGGTCCAGACCTCTGTGTTTTATTCATGGTGCGTAATAAAACTTAAAATAATTGCCTAATAGGTCTAACTGTATTTTGGTGCTGTAAATGTTGTACAACGCCCAGATAACTGATCTCATTTGGTTGCCTAAGCGCTTATTAATGTCAAAATGATTGAGGTGGCCAATTAAATCAAAGAAGGCAGGAGTTACTATTAAATTGTCAAAAATACAGTGTTTGTGTGTATTTGTGGAGCCATTTAATTACTAATACAATTTAATATCCAGCCGAGTTTTGAAGAATGTATGGTGCTGAGGGTGGAAACGAATTAGTATTTTAATAGCATTTTATTACACTCACGTCATTCTTTCGACATCTCACTGAGATGTTTTACATGGCAGCTGTTAGTGGAAAAGCATTTACAGGAGTCTGTACCTGAAACTTAAGTGTGACTACTGTACACTAGGCTGATTTATTTGTGCCCCGCTGAGTCTTCAGCATTGCAGCCCACAGGAACACCCTGAAGCCACAACCTTTTATTTTCTCTTCCTGTGTTTTGTGTACTATCGGCATTTTAGTATCACAGCATCATCTTAAGTGTATTAGAAGGCATCGCAAAGGAAACGTTTATCTCCATGTGTTTCGATGCATCCCGATTGTTTTGTCTGTCTCCCAAGGGCCAGAAGACAGTAATGGGCAGATCCGTTTGAAGTTTAAGTCAGGCTGTGACACTTAAAGAGATTTATAGACTCGAGAGTTGCCTGCTAGGCTTTAGCGTCCTGCCGTCTCTGATACTCCTGTAAAAATGCTCACACGACGCAGAGCTCTGTGTGGGTGTACGTGTGTGAGGGCGTGCATATACAGTATTACATGTACTGATGTACTGAATGTGTTTACATTGTGGTCTTTCAGCTCTGATCTGTCTCATTCTGCTCGAGTCGCTGACAATTATGTCTCTTTTAGAAGCTTATTCGTTATATATTCTGGTACTGTGATATTAAACTTTACATAACGAAAATGCATGAGAAGATATTGCAGAGTTTTGTAATTGCAACTGCTAACAATTGATGACCTTTTCCCAGAACTAACTTCACTTTTCTTTGACGTTTGTACAATGACTTTTATCCAGCTGGTCTCAAGGTCATTAACATAAAGGATATATGAATTCAGTTCCCTGACTGAGTTCACACAGCAAGCAGTGTTACTGCAGGTGTAATTCACAATTCACAATTTTAAACAATATATCTATTAAACAATTTACAGACAATAATCAACAGTTCTGCTTTCTGTAGAGTCTTACATAAAAGAAATTACACTTAGTTTAATATTTTGTTATTTAATGCAAGTAAGTTTTCAAACGCTTCTCGGAGCTGCTGTACTGTATTGAACCACACGTCACAGAGAAAATGATGGACGTTTTTTGGAACATTTAATTCGTTTTCCCACGAGTCTTTAGAACATCTTTTTGGAATCACGGTTAATTTAATTTCCCTCTAGCGTAGCTTCTGTTCATGCTTTATTTTCTATCCTATTGCCTATTTATGCGACTCGAAGAGGTAATTTTATTTTCAATCTCGTAACTTACCATGGTCATTACAGTCTTCATCTTCATCCATCACATAAAAATAATCAACTGCACACAGACAAAGCCAGACTGGCTACATTTAATTTCTTCTGTACTTTATAATCTGCAGAAGGGAGAGTTAGTCAAACAGCTGCAGGCTTCTGGGAAGGGAAAGCTAAAGTTCCAAACTAATATATATATATCGTTTCTCTTCTCTCCTTTTTGCTTGTCATGCACTGCTAATACGGACATCTACAAAGGCTCAGGTCAGTGTCTTATTCTGTGTTTCTCCCTGTGCATCTGTTAACCCCCACTGCCTCGGTGGTCTCCGTGGACACGGTCCTCCTTTGAACCAGAGGGAGAGATAGTCTATTTTGATCACGAGCTGACTGAGATTTGAATTAGTATAAAGTACATTTTCATGTCATCTCGGGCCCTTAGACTGACATTTGAGCAGAAGTGGGGGACTTCATTATTCGGTCCAGAGTAGCTACATTCTCTAAGAGGTTACAGTAGCTGACCTGTAAGCAGCATAGCTGGTTCATTACACATAAAAAATTACCTCCACTTGAGAGCTGTAGGGAGCGAAAGTCGCTGTGAAGGGGGAGTGTATAGAGCCTCAGATTTGTTCTATTTAAAGTGCAGACGGGGAACTTTAATATGCCGTAGATTAGCACCTTCTTTGCATTGTAAAAGTCAGATGGCAGGTTGGATATTTATTGTGGCTATAGGAAAAACTGTGAGGCATGCTATAAAACCCACTTTCCCATTAAAGGCTTTTAAATAAAATCGATTGCTGCTGTTTATTAGTATTGCTATACTAATGATTTTTCTTTAACATGGCAATTTCATTCCCTGGTATCCACATGTTTGATGCTTATCTGTGTTAATGAAGTTACGCTTTTATGATTCGTCAGAAGATTTATTGGCCATTTCATTCATCATCGTTCCATTCACTTCTCACATCTTGAGCATTGTCTTAATAATTGTTGTAATTGGAAATTCAGTGACACAGGGGAGGAGATGAGAGGAGAGGGCTGGTGGGGGCTTTTAGCAGCTGCAAAGCCTGATGGGAACTTTTGAGTGGTTGTGTTAGAGCCCCTAAGGAGGAAGCTATAAATGTTCATTCTCATTTGTTTACCGTGTTTTGATGTTTAATGAGAGTATGATGGTCAGATTGACTTTTGGATTTATGAATGAATCATAAACCAGGAGAATACAATACAATAAAAAAACTGCATAATATCAAAAAGGCTTTTCATTACTCTGATCATTAGCCATAAGCTCAAACAAAAGAGATATAACTTCAAAGTAGATTCATGTTTAACTTGACTCAGGACAAAAAAATCTAAGTACACCTAAAGTGTCTCTGTTTACTCTCTATTTATTCTCATTGATGTCTAGGAGAAATCAATAAGACTGTAAAGTAATACAAGCGTTGTTAAAATATGTCTATAATATATTATAGTGAAGTTTCTTTGATTCACATTAATTCCCCTAAATATGAAACAAATTATAAAAAAGGAAAACATTAAAATGAATTTAGTTTAATTGTAATTGTTTCATTTTGACTGTGTCTTTGTGCCTCTATAGGTGTATGAGGCTGTACCCTGTCGAAGTGAGTGCAGTCAGTACGAGTGGGTAACCGACCCCTGGTCAGTGTGTACCATCAACACAGTGGACGAGCTTCCAGCCTGTGGAGAGGGCGTACAAACTCGCAAGATCCGGTGAGCAAGGGCATGTTCTTGCAGAGCAACCCCATCAGGGATGGCTTTTGTTAGGGGCCACGACCTGTTCCGATCTGCCACCCTCGTCCTCCACATTCTCATTGTGTTTTTCTGTCTGTATGACAGGTGTGTGAGGCGTGGCAGTGCGGATCAGGTTAGCAGTGTGAATGAGACATTCTGCGACCAGGATGAAATCCCTCCCCAAGCTCAGACCTGCATGCTGCCATGTCCTAATGAATGTGTGATGTCCCAGTGGAGTCAGTGGAGCACCTGTCCAACGGTATGGTGTCCTTTTGTCTTATACTATATCCTAAAAGTACAAAAAATTCAAACATTCAGCAATATTTGGAGGTGACCAGCATTTGTGTTCTCCAGCATCCCTTTTGAAAAAACACTATTAAAAAATCTTACACCAGGCTGAGATGGTTTGCTGGTCTTAGTGGGTCTTCTAGTCTGGTTAGGCTTGTCTGGTTTGCTGGTTTTAGAGGGGCTTTGGCACTTACCACCTGGATTAATGGCTAAACCTGTTCATCACCAGCCTGACCAGGCTGGAGGACCAACTAACCTAGCCTGAAGCAACTAAGACCAGCAAACCTGCATAGTCTGGTTTAAACTATTTGTTTATTTTGAAGGATGGGATTCTTACCTGCTGCTTAATTAGAAACTTTCTTTGGTTAGCTAGTGTCACCAGTATATGTATAATAGTATATGTACATAATATGTTAACAGTATATATACAGTATATATTAATAGGCTCACACTGGTTGACCAGCAGGACCAGAGCTAAGCCAGCAATAACCTCCATAAACTAGCCTGAAAATAGTTGTTAGTGAAAGCTATTGTTTTTCAGTAAGGATTGGAGTGTTGACTTTATCTTTTGCACTTGTATGTTATAATTATGCAGTCATGTTTACGAGCCGTTAAAAATATTCCCCTCGAGAATTGGTGGGCATATAATTCCGTCTGCGAGAAGAACAAAAAATGTTTTCAGTTTTTTTTTCACAATTCTTTTCTCAGCTCTGGCCATGACATAAAACAGTGTCAAGATGTTTTGCATCCATTTGAATATTTTACATTAACACTCTCTCACAAGTCAAATCTTGATACAGTTCTTCAGAGTTCCTGCGGCAAATTTTCAAACGGTGAATACAGAGACAATCAAAATCAGCATACAGACGAATATCTAATAGCAATGAAGTATTTGTTATTCTAATTAATGTTGTGCATAAAAACTTACCCTAGATATGGGTTGCCACCAGGCTGCCGACTCATTAAAGTGCAGATCCACAGTTCATTGTCGGCTAATCAGAAACAAACTGGACGAGATTTCCTAGCTCTGCCCAACCTACACAAGACTGCCAACCCATTTCAGCATAATTTGGTCTCTGCGCTAATCACATTAGATCTCAATTCTACCTTGTTCGGTCTCAGTTCCAAACGATGTTTGTTCTCCTCGCTTTGTCAAAGCGTTCAGCCGATGCGGAGAGCATGTCAAACATCGGCGTTCAGTGATTGAGCTCGGTTAATTAGTTATACATAATTGTCAAATGTCCCCAAAAACCTGGGTGCTGCAGATCTATGGCAGAAGCCGAATGCAGCTCTTGATAATGATCAGTCTCTCCAATAGTGAGCTACAAGAACAGGGCCAGCTAGCTGTTTAAAAGGGCTCATTAGTGTCTGACAGTGATGGAGATGTAGATTAGTTGCTGCCTGCAGCCTAACAGCTTCTAACAGTGCACTTAGCACCGCAAGACCATGTGGCTCTCTAACTGCAGCTGACACCCGACCGAACAATGTGAAACAGCACAATAGTGCCGCTCGGCTTACAGAACTGTATTCGCGCAATAGGAATACAGGTCTTTATGTTATTTTATATGTGTGTTTTTGTAGCCTTGTGATGACAGCGCCGTGAGACTGAGGACGAGACACGTGTTGCGACCCCCGGTGGCTGACAGAGTGTGTCCAGAGAGTAACCAGACTGAGCCCTGCGTCCTCAACAGCACCTGCTTCAGTTATTACTACAATGTGTCCAGTGGGTCTCTCTCAGTCTTTACAATCCACAGCGTATATAAGAATTTATAACTTGGGTTCATATTTGTTAAATGCACCCCCACAGCCCATCAGTATGAGAATAGCACCGTCTTATTGACATGAAATGGAAATGTTTTTTTTAAATCTATAGTACACACCATATCAATGAGCATAATCAATAATAATATAAAAGTGTCTATTATTATGGTGATTCACTTAAGAATTATAAACAGACGATACTGTGCATGAGAAACAAACATAAGAGTTTGTCTTTCTTTAATAAGACACCTGGGCACGTTTGGCCTGCACAGATATTGACAGTTCCGATGGAGAAACTTTCTTTGAAAAAGACCTTAAGGCAAATTTATTTTTTAAAATAAAACACAGATGGTGCATTTAACAAAAGTAAAGTGATTTGCAGTATTTGTATGGTGAATTTAAACTCAAATTTAAACTCTAAAATTCAACAAGTGTGAAATATCACCTTTGAGTATTTGCACAAGTTTTAATGAGGCTTGTTTAACAAAGCAAAATGTAAATTTTGCTAGCAAAACTTGTTGAATCGTTGACTTGAACATATCTAATAACACATCCACCTCAGCAGTGCATTTAAACATATCACACATACACACACTTGTAAATGTCAGTGCAGAAGTTTTTTTGTGTGTGTGAAGATACTGTCTACTATTCTAATAATGAGAACATGCCAATGCAAAACATCCAGACTACTTCAGACTTCTCCTCCATTCGTTAGACTCCTCCTCTTTTCTGCAGACTCCTCCCACTTTTAAGACTCCTCCTTGAGACTCCTCCTCTCTTGCTCAGACTCCTCCTTTCTTCTTCAGACTCCTCCTCTGTTTCTCAAACTACTCCTCTTTTTTACAGACTCCGCTTAAAACGCCTCCTCTCTTCTTCAGACGACTGTACCACATCATTGTACTTCATTCTGCATTTACATTAAGAATGTGACCTAAACCACTTAGTGTAATCCCACTGCAGATTGTCCAATCACATACAGCCACTTCATGTCACCCACAATAAGTTCAGTAGGGTATCGCCCCACGTGATGTCCTTCTGTACAGCAGACTGATATTTATTTCCTGTAGATAGATAGTAATTCTCCAGATAGACCTTAATGAAGGAAATGGGTTTAGAGATATGAGAGCGGCGATAAGCCTTTAACTGCACGTAGTCCGTGAAATCGCTGATGATATCAATACTGATACTGCTTCTCTAAGCCATTAGACTGACATAAAGCTGCTTTACCATCACAAAGAGCAGTTAACTAGTTTTTGCCTTTGGAACGCGATGCATCTTTTCTACTTTGCAGGCCAGTGTGATTCAGACCAATTCACATGTTTCTACCAAAAGTATGTACTACAGTATGTGGCATTAGTACATGCTAAATGAGCCAGTATGGCAATATTGGGACGTCCTACAATGTTTCAGAATTGCGTCTTGAAAATAAAGGAAAATACAAAGCACAAGGGGTCATGGACAATGTTTTTTATTAAGTTTACATTTTAGACATGTTTGAACAGTACAGCTCTAATGAGATGCATTTTGCCTTAATGTCACATACTTTCATATATAGGATTAAACATATGCAATTTAGGAGTTAGCCATAGATTAATATATTTTAAAAAATATTTGAATGACTCATGTAGTATGTTTTCTGAATGTATGTGTTATGAGACAGGCTGGAGCACATGTCAGCTGAGCGAACATGCCATCTGCGGACACGGCAGGAGGACACGCCTCTTAGATTGTATCCGTAGTGATGGCAAAGTAGTGGATTTCAGCGTGTGTGAGGAGGTAACCTTTCTAAACCTCTGTGTAACCTTCATTTCCCATCCTCCCCTCACCGGATAAGTGTCCTCTAAGGGGGAATTAAACAATGTGAGATTGTATAATGTCCTTTAGCTGCATGCACTTCAAATCAGCCATGACTATCCATTAACTCCCTACAGTACTAGCCCATATTCAGAAAATGATTCTTTCAATAAAGCTTTTACAGTAATAGCCCCGCACCGGCTCACGGCTGGTTCATCAGTGCAATTGTGTGTGGTGGTGGGGCGTGGGGTTAATGGCTGTCCCGCTGTTTTAGTTGGGCCTTCCTCAGCCGTGGAGACTGACAATGAGCTGTGTGGTGCACTGCCCCTTTAACTGCATCCTGTCTGATTGGTCGTCATGGACGGAGTGTTCACACACCTGTGGCAGCAAAGGTGAGCCGCAATGTGTAATTATACATACAGTGTGACCAGGGACATTTCTTAAAGGGATAGTTCACTTAAAAATAAATATAAATTCTGTAATTGATTCACTTGTTGTTGTTTAAAACCTGTATGACTTACTTTCTTCTATGCAAGAGATGTTAAGCAAAATACTAGCGACTGACAGCCTCAGTCACTATTTGCTTTTATTGTATAAAAAATAGCAAACTTCTCCTCTTGTAGTTCTCAAAGAATGACATATAGGTTTGATATTACTTTAAATTTTTTATTTTTCATGAATCCCAGGACTTTTGATCTTTTATGTATAGTATATCTTAATGAGCAAGCTACACCATAGATGACCATAACTGCCCCCCATCAGATATGTTCTAAACCACACTGACTTGAATTCTTATTGCTCTGAATTCTTTGTATTTAATCAACCATGTTGTCTACATCACAAAGCAAGCAATATCACATCAAACGCATGCAGTGTGTATTGGGTGTAAGGTTTCAGTAATTCATCAGAAATTGTGATGGGAATCATGCAAACAAGTCCCAATTCAGAATAATAATAAATGTTTTTGTGCAGTTGATGCATTTTCATTCTCATGCTGCCTACAAACCTCAAAACTTGGGTTCCGGGGAGATAAACATTCGGCTTGCCCTGGGTTCATGCTATCAGTTGGTGTGCATTTAGTTTGCATTCATTAACACACACCATTGGAATCCCTTTTTAATTATGGATGTTATGTCATGAATCATACTTAGGGTTCGCCTTGCAGGTTAATGAGAACGGGTTATCAAAACCTCGCCTTCCTGAACACGCGGAGCTATATATCATTCAAAGAGAAATATTTATTTCATCCATTGTCAGTGTAGAGTTTGTTGCCCTGTTTGCTGTCAGTCTGATGGAGTAATGACATTGCTTTATGCAATATAAAATAACCTAATTACTGGTCTTAAAGGCAAGATGGGTCCCTATGGTTCAAATGACCCAGCTCTTTACAAATTCAGCTTGTTAGTCTCCTAATTAGACGCAATCACCGATCTTCATTAATTTCCATTCAGGCACCAGCTTTTTATGTCGGCAAGGCAGTTTACTTCTTAAACCTAATGGGAATTCTCAAGGCAAAGCAAACAGGAAGTGTTTTTGTGGTTACTTAAATGCACGTAGAAATAACTGCAGGTTGTGGCAGCAAGCAAACAGAACTTTCTACCGGTCTCAAAGCGATGTTTTCTGCTGCGCAGCTCGCTGGAGACCGAGAGGTTGGGGTTCATTATGTGTTGTATGTATACAGAGTTTTATCTGTCAGTGGATTTCTGTCAGGAGACTCAAACAACCAGTCCCCCCCAGCCTACCCTCCAAATCTCCTCTTTCTTCATTGCTCTCTGTTTCTCCCCACCTCCCCTTTCCTCTCTCTCTTCCATCTCCCCTCAGGATCAAGTAGAGATATTTTCACTGTCAAATCAGAGGCATTTAAAGGGGCTTTCTCATCTGGCTGCAGTGCTTCTATTTTAATGAATGGCATGCTGGAAACTGCCAGCTGTAGATGGTGCTCTTGAAGGCAGCTCAAAACATGGATTTGATGAGCAGTTATGTTGTGCTGTGACTATAATTTTTTTCTTTCTCCATACTAAATGTTTAATGCCCGACTGGAAGCGGGGCTCTTTAAAATCTAACTCGCTGGAGTGGTGTTCAGTTCAGATCTACAGTCACCTTGTCAGTTCAGATGTATGCTGATGGAAGGCTCTGTCTTTCACTTTCTCCTGAGATAGCTAGTGAATAGAGTGATGGGCCCAAAATTGTACTCCTTCCAAGCGCCATTCTTTTAGCCCCTGATAGAGGTCCACTCAAGCACCTCTTCAGGTACATCGGGAATGCGAGCCAGCCTGTTCAAGTCCTATAATGGGTTTTTCTTAACCCTGTGATTCCTCTAAAAATGAGGAAAGTGGATGGCAGATGTGCAGTAGGAATAGAAGACCCCTGGTTTGGTCTACGTTTCAAAGCTGTGAGATGCCGTGTTAACCGAGAACATCTTGTTCTGCCCAACCTGTTCTTAAGGCTGCATCTACAGTGATCCATCTTTAAAGAATAATTTCCATGCCACTAACTGATTAATATTGAAGGTTGAATATGCAGAAATGGTTTGGAACAACAATTGTCTTTAAGACTGGTATGTTAAAAAGATAATGTTGTGATTTTGGATGCTGTTTTTGGATGCTAGTCGACTAACAAAATCTTCTTGGTCCACCAGCTTCACCATGTCATGCTGGTCACCCAGCTATTGTAAGTTTTGTTTTTTTGTTAAACAGCTTGCGTTTGCTGGTCAACCAGCTAGACCACCACTAACCAGCCTAAACCAGCCTGGACCAGAATTAAAATGCATGCAAGCTGATCTTGGTGGTGTCCCCATTCCAACCCAGAAATAGTCTTTTATCTAGCCATGAATGTAAAGTTCATAAATATTTTAACTACACAATGTGTGCATAATGCATTAATCAGCTGCATTGTTCCTAGCTGCCAAAGAACACACATAAAGGCAGCCTTGCTGTATTTTTAGCCCTACTTCTTATTTTGGTATTGTACAGTCACAGATGTCTCTAAATGTTGCAGGTGTGATGACCCGCTCTCGCAGCGTGCTGCAGCAAGCGCATGAGGAAGGACGCCCATGCGCCTCCCAGCTCTCCCAGACCAAACCCTGTCCCATCAGCCCCTGCTACACGTGGCTTCTGAGCGACTGGTCTCCCTGCAGAGTGGAGGTAGAGTCAATGCCATAATAATTGGATCTGCATGCATTCTGCGCTAACTGCATATTGCATATCACCAGACCTAAGGGCAATCAATCTGTGTTTTACATAACCGTGTGTGGCGTTGCGACCAGACACTCTCCATCACCACCTAGTACTGGCACAACATTGAAGTTCTTTAATTGAATTTTGTAGAAATTGCGCATGCAGATGCCGAGCGCATGCAGGAGATGGAAACTTGGTGTCATTGGAACGTGAGGTAACTGCTGATTAAAATCATGCCGGGATCCGCTGTATTATCATTACAGGACCAAGGCAGAGTTCAGATTTTCATCGTCTTTCTGCTGCTTTGCTCATATCTCTGTCTTTTGTATCTGAAAAGGATTTTAATTGTATGTCCCGGGGTTTCGCCTGTGTCCCTAGAGCCACGCTTGCCCAGATCAAGTGCTGTCCTTCTCACAATATGAACAAAAGACATACTACGTACTTTAAACATGCATTTGTCTGATTTTTCTTGGTTTGTGGTGTGATGGACACTTACATATTCATAACTTAAGTTTCTTAGTTTCCTTTTTAGTATTTAATGTAAATCTTTTTTGACCCTGGCTACACTGCATACAGTATCTTAACAGATGTGTTTCGTATAGTTAAAATTTGCAATGCAAATTATGTTTAAATAGAAAACAACACATATATAAGGTTAAACATAACGTAACTGTTAGATACATTATCATGAGTTTAAACATTCTTTGCACTTTATAGAAAAGTGAAAGTAATAAAAGTTACATGTTAAAACTAACCCAGGAAAGTAAAAGAAATAAAAGTTACATGTTAAAACTAATCCACTAACTAGGTTTAAACCAGGAGCTTTAACTGGAGAGAGATACTCGATATGTCACTAATTACTATGTACTGTAATAAAATATTTGCAAAGTATATGTTGCTGCAAAAATTAGTTTTGTCAAAAAACAGATTTTCAGAAGCTTTTCAGCCAATCCCTGTTCTCTGATGTCACAGCCATAAATCCTCTGCTGTGTCGTCAGGTCAAAGGTCATCTGAAATGCTGTATTCTGTTTCAGTCTCAAGCATGACTCAGAGGAAGGTGTCACAGCTTTCAGTTGAGTGTATCTGCTCTGTGTGGTCTTGTGCAGGGGGCAGAATGTGGAGAGGGCAGACGGGAGAGGAACCTGACCTGTGTGCTGCATTGGACGGACTGGCCGGATGGCCCCCACTCTTCCAAAGCCGTGGAGGATGAGAAGTGCGGAGACCGTGTGAGAAAAGAAAGTGAGCAGGAGATACAACAGCCATGTTCTGTCCCCTGTCCAGGTGCAGTATGTTTTTATACCGTACGTATATTAATCACAGGAGCAATGTTTTATATGTTCTGCATGTTTAGTGTTTACATGTGTACAGTCACAATTTAAACGTTGTGTAAATGTGAATTATAACTTCTTTGACAAACTCAGCTTGTCATATCATTATTTCTTTGGCTTCATTAGTTTTACAAGAGCTGTATTGCTGTTTAATTCTGCTCGCAATGTGAGGGGTATAACAGATCCAGTTATCTGATATAATGAACAATATCCCATGAATTATTCCAGTGGACTACACTTGAAATTGCTTGTTTTTCATCATTCAGGTCTGTCTGGTGGACTTTTTTCATAGGGGCTCTTTAAGATTTGATTTTCTTTACATCTGATCGCTATTAACATTCTTTACTGTAGGAATAATTTTTAGGAAGAGAGGGCAGTAAACCTGATACCTCTTGTATCCATCAAAAAGATGGAATACATTTCCTGTTTAAAAGAATTGTTAAAAGAAGAAGGGCAAACAAACAGTTTTGATCCAAGAATAGATCAGAACCTGGCAAAATCATGTCCACTGGGTTACGTTTATGATTGGTTATTGCACATTGTTTCATAAACCTTAAAGATTGTTTATTTCGAAGCAGATTCCGATTGAAAGATCCAAGAACGCTTTATTGGCATGACTGGCATGTGCATTTACAATATTCCAAGGTTATGGATCTAAAATAAGATTTAAAAGGAACATCTGCTGTTCATAATTCTTTCACTTTGACAGTGGGACTGTCACACAAATATCTGCTATGTTTAGTAAAATGCACATTGAATGCATTGGTTTGGTGGCAGCCCGCGCCCCTCTTACCTGTGAACACACGGGTCTCGCTTCATTGTCGACCTGTGTCAGCATCTCTCATCATTTCTTAAAAGTGGAACTCACAGAGAACAACAGATTCATAAACCTACGAGAGGAGGAAAATCTAAAGTGACAAACAGTGAAAGTGAAGCAGACAGAGTCCAGAGATTGCGGGTGGCATATGGTGTTCTGCTGTATTATATGTTTGGGTGGCTCTGGTGAGGGATGAAAATAGACTGGCTTCATGAAGATGATGGATAATGAGATGCCTGGGTGCACAGATTGTCTCTAATAGCCAGCCTGGCTGCAGAATCAAAAGGACGTCATGGCTGAGGAGCTAGCGTTAGCGCACGCAGGTGGGGGACTGTCGCTGTGAAACGGCCCCTGCTCTGGGGGATTACGAGGGCCAATGATGTATGACCTTCAGCTAAGAAAGTGCTAAACGAATTTGAAGAGTTGCATAATGCATTTTGACAGGGTTGGCAGGAGAATAAGATCAATTTTGGTAGCCTTCACAAGTAGCTTAGATGATGATTGCTAGACTGTAGTGAGAGCCTGTTGGAATCTCTTCATTAGCACTATGGCTGGAGTGCTGGTTTTATAAACTAAGAGAGGACGAATCTTTAGGACACATTTGAGGAAGGCACCGGCCGCAAGTATTGCATAAAATGAACTCCAATTTGCATTCTATCCATACTATAAGGCATGCCAACCATAGAACTGACTTTGTGGTGTGTTTCAACTGACTTTGTGGTGTGTTTCATCTACAGGAGACTGTCACCTTACTGATTGGTCGTTGTGGAGTTCCTGTCAGCTGACGTGTCTGGAAGGGCGGAGTTTTGAGACAGTGGGGCGTCAGGCACGCTCCCGGGCTGTGGTCATACAAGTGCTGGAGAATCAGGACAGCTGTCCTCACCAGGTCTTTGAGACTCGTCCATGTAAAGGTAAAAGCAGATTAATAATCAGAATTTATGAATTAATAGATAGTCTGGTCCAAAAATCAGAGACCACCAGTACAAAGGTACAGATTTCTGCAAAATCTGCTGATAATGGTTTCCAAAAAGCATTTGTGTGCTTTAGTAAACATGAAAAAATCTGACCTTTTTTGGGTTAACATGATATCAAAACTTTTCAAGTAACTTTTCACAAAATCCTAAAACTTTTTATTTTTGTTTTAAATAATAAAAATGTTTTTTTTTGGACCTTTGGACAACACTGTATTTTGAAGGTTTTTTAAAATGTACCCTTTGTAAATATGCATCACACTGTATCACACCTCCAAGCAAATATCTTGGAGTCTAGCGTATTTATTCATGCATGCTTTGAGTCCAGTGTGCGTGTCTTGAGTTCAGCCACGCTTGCTCAGAAAGGCTAAGTGAGTGTGTATATATAAGCTTACATCAGTATATAATGCTCACGCTATTATCACACCTGACTGCTCAGTGCAAATCTAATGAGTCTCTCTGTGACTCTGTGATGCCACAGGAGGGAAATGTCACAGCTACGAGTGGAGGACAAGTGCCTGGAATGAGAATGAGAGATCAGTGTGGTGCCAGCGCTCTGATGGGGTCAATGTGACAGGTAGCCCACAGCTTACATGAAGACTGAGAGGATGACAAATATCCTGTGTGGACTTTACTACACTTACAATACAATGTCAAAAGTAACACCATTTTAAATTCTACATAACCAAAATTCTATACAGAAAATGATTCTAGTGATCCAGACTATATTTGTCAGTTATATTTAAAAAAAGGTAGAATTTACCCTAAATGCACGTTAACCCCAAACACAGAACCACAGGTTAAAAGTCTGCTGCTTGAATTTGACAGACCTCGTCTAGGCCGGTTTAATGGGGCATTCAACATTTTTCCCATTTTCTCTCCCTCCGTTCCGAAGGAAGTTATCAATAAACCAGCGCTAGTCTGAAGACGCGCAATATAAACGTTATAAAACATTGTTTTATTCAGCCGAAATGAGCGCGCTCCAGATGCCGAGCCTTCCGTTTGCGTTCCGGCAGCGAATGAAGGCTTTCCCGTTTCTGTGCAGTGCTGTAAATAACAGATAAAGGTGATCTTATCTGAGCACGGAATCGTCTCTGGCAAATATATGCTCTGAGAGGTAATCTCTTTTGCTTGAGAAAAGCCTGAGCCCAGAGTATTAGTCTCTGATGTTTTGACATGTAATTTTCTATTCCAAAATTACAATCTGCACTGATTGATCAGAAGCTGTGATGGTTCCTTTAAGCCATTAATCAGGTGTGACAGCACTTTTATCTTGCTATCAATAGGAAAATCGCAATAATTGCTTCTCTTGTTTCCTGCTGGAAGGGGGCTGCTTTCCACAGAACCGGCCAACCACTGTTCGCCACTGTCACCCACCATGCACCAAACCCTTCTCCCACTGCAAGCAGGTAAACCCCACCGCCCTCCCGTGTGCTGGATCCTGTTTCTATTTCCATTGCGCCCTGTAAATAACAGGACAAATGACTCAAATTAATCCGCTGACCTGTTTTTCAGTGTTATGACCTGTGGTTTGTATTTAATAGCTTGATAACAGTGTTATCATGAAGGGAGGCATTTCAGACATGTGGGGAATTTGCATAATTGCTGCTAGGTGAGAAAAAAATAAGAAAATTAGCTCAAAACTTTCAATTGACTGCCACTTGGAGTGCATTGCATGTAACTACAGCTATAGTTTTTCATGCATGTCTTTTTATGTAGCGATTGCAATATGTATATCTATAAAGTGTTTCCCAGCAAGGCCCTAGTCATTTCTGTAGCTCAGCAGGAAGATCTTGCAACACCAAAGTCATGGGTTCGATTCCCAGGGATCACACATACTAATAAAATGTATGACTTGAAAGCATTGTAAGCGCCTGCCAAATTCATCAATGTAAATGTAAATAGAGGTTCATGTCCCTTTCAGAGTGGCGTGTGCGGGTGCGAAAGGGGTTACACAGAAGTGATGAACACACACGGGTTCCTGGATTACTGCACCAAGACCCCAGGGGCCGACAACAAGAAGGCAGACGTGAAGACCAGCTCGGGAAGATTAAAACCAGGCACCACTCAGATCCAGGACTTCTTTGGCGAGTGGTCTCTGCAGCCACTCGGACCAGGTATTTGAAATGCAGATGAGGATCAGGCTGATCTGAGACGTGGGGTCTTCAGATCTTCTACAGTATAGTAGCTTTGAGTTATGGCGAAATCACTGGACGTCTTTATGAGACCTCAGATACAGGCTGGTCTGGAACTCTGTTTAATGCCTCAGTGTTTATACCCTATTGGAGCCATGAGAAAAGTCGGATTGGACAGAGTCTCATAACAGCGTGATTTGTATTGCCCATAACTTGACAGACAGTGTTTCTTTATTGCTGGCTGGAGGCCATTTCTGATTAGAAGTGAATTTAGCGGGCTGTGGGACAACAGCTGGGTGATGTCGTGTTGCCACTGTGTGTGGATTTCAGCCTCAAGATGTTTGGCCAAAATGCTGATGATTATCAATGCTGCAATTTTCAAAACAAAAGGATGTTATTATGAATCTATAAAGACAAGAAATTATAGAAGGCTGATTTGGGTAAAACACAACTTGAAACTGGTATTGTTACCATTATAACCCCAATAACCTCAATATTATATTATATTATATTGTGATATAGAAAAAACTGGATTGAAATGAGATATATTTTGATTCATTATATTGATTATAATTTAAATTTATAATAAACTTGCATCAGCTATTGATCTATTGAGCATAAGGTCTATGTAGTGATATAGTTATTATAAAGTGTGCCAAGTTTAATATTAAGAAATTATTTTCTTGCGAGTAATTTTTGCATCATCCAGTATGTGAATCTCAAAGGATTCAGGTCTACCGCAAGACGAGCTCTTTGTGCACTTCATGTTCGTGTTTTTGTCTTGATTTTAAGCGATTTATTCCAGGCACATCATATATCACTTATGCAATCTGTATGACACACACCTCAGTCTTTCCTCTGAATTCATAGTTCATGTTGCAGCAGTCTTTTGAAGTACATTGTCAGTAGCGTTGATGTGCCATCTGTTGCTCCAGCAACAGGCGACTGTAACCATGAGCATTGAGTGATAAATGCTGCTGTATATTTTTATGGTGAAAACACATTTGAACCTGATTTAAGAAGTTCAAGTGGCAGTTCTTGAGCAACTGTAGAGTGTTTTTTAAACATACAATTGTAGCCAGAGGCATAGAAATGACATGAGGTGTGTGACAAACCTGAGAAAACCTTTTGGGATGCCCTCATTTACAAAACAAACACTATAAAAGTTTTTTATTATTAAAATAAAAAGTAAATAAAATGTTTTCTGTATGGGTTAGAGTTTGGGTTAGATTATAGTGTTTAGAACTTGCTGTGTATAATAAGAATAAAGGTCTATGAAATGTCCCTATTTATAAGTGTGTGTGTGTGTGGGTGTGTGTGTGGGCATTTATTTACTCATCACTAATTGTTTCTGTTTTCTGGTTGGACAGATGGAAGAATTAAAGTGTGGGTCTATGGGTTGACGGCTGGAGGATTCATTCTTATATTATTCATAATCGCTGTGGCCTTTCTGTTTTGGTATGTAAGTTAATAAACATTTATGCACTCATCACATGTAAAGTATATATTCTGTACACTCGTACATGGGGCTTGTGTACTACAGAATACAGGTTAAATAAATGTGAAACACCTTTGCTTTTATCACGGTGGTTTCGTTTAAGCGTTTCACTCGTCACCACGACTCGCTGCTGCCATCAAGTGGTACAGTTGAGAACTACACTACAGGACAGACATGCATGTGATCCATTTATTTTCTTTCTTTATCTCTACAACAGCAAAACACCCAAGCAAAGTAAAAGTGCATCTCCACCGCAGAAGCCCTTGACTCTGGCCTATGATGGAGATGTGGACATGTGATCCAGCTGTCTGTGACTCTACCTTCAAAGCACAAGTCGAACTACTTGTAACATTTAAAAATGTTCATCTCTCCAAAAAATGATGAAGAGGAGTCCTCTCGAACGGACAGACATCAGTGGATGTTTCAATTTCAAAATCTGCAGTGAGCACAAACCTTCGAGACCATGAGGATGACTGTTTCGGATCAGTGATCATATGGAAAACTCATGACATTCAAGAGAGTCCGAGACTTGCTGACATTCCACAGACCAGATGAAGGACTTTGACATTTTCTTGCCCTGTTTTTTCTTACATCGGAAAAAAAACATGGAAGTGCATTTGAAATTGTGCCGAAGTTATTGTATCAGTCACATTCAGCCAATCCGGAAGTGACTTTTTAACCAATCGAGACGGAGAGAAGACTGATGTGTTATGCACTATATTAGTGCTTTATTCATTCTTTAGTTCCCTTATTTGTGTTCAAACAGATTTTCTAGTGTTTTACATTGTGATGCGAGGACTTCTGTAAACTATTGTTCCCATTGTAGAATGTCTCTGAATGTGTGTTTGATCTGCACAGTAAACCAAAACAATTTATTTATATACCCTAAGGGGGGTGAAGATCCACCCCTGTAGTTCCCCGTTTGACCTTTAACCTCCATCTAGCAGCTAAAAAATTGATGAAGTCTGTTGCGAGACCAGCGGATAATGAACTGTGTCCCTGTGACGCGCAGGAGGGATTCGGAAGCTGCGGTAACCTGCGGTTAGAGGAGCTCGTTTAGCACATAAAAGTGGGCCAATGCGTTTCTGTAAAGTCTGCATGAGCATTATACTGAGAGAGAGGGAGTTCAACTTTATGAATGTTCGTCATTTGCAGTAGAAAGTACAGGTGCTGATTTTGTATTAATAATATAGTGTTTGAGATTTATTTAAGCTGTTTTTGCTTTTGTTAACGTTGTTCTCGCAGGCATAACTGTCTTAATTGTCTGTTTCCTGACACTATAAAGTTCTTATTTGCTCCTGTTGCCAACAATCTCTGGTTTTTATTACAAGATAACAACGCCTGACTCCAAAACATAAGACCTTTGAATCATGCGGTCTTTCACCCTCCACACACGTGCATAAAATGCACATCATTTGATTATTTTCTTCATTTCATCTGTTTTCTAAACTGCAAAGGGTTTTCTCATGAGGGTTGCTACTGTTGCTCCACGCTAGACTTCATTAACAACCGTTTCATAGTGATTTCTGTGTGTTGTCTGTATGAGGTTGTGATATTGATCAGAATGGTGCTGCTGCTGTTAGAATGATCAAATCAAAAGGCTTCGGCGTAGATCTAAATTAGTCCATCTGTGTGAGAACCTAAAATGTGTATAGCTTCTACTATATTGTTTTTTATTTACCCTGCGGAAAAATGGCAATATATATATATCTATATTTATTTTAAATCCCAATTGTGTGTGTGCATGCTGGATTGATTTTGTCATACACTGGATTATTCCAAAAGTGGCCTTGCATTTTTATGGACCTTTCTTCTAGTCAGCAGTGTGTTATGTGTTATGTTAGTTTGATTTCTGTTTAATTTATTTGCGTATTTTCATTTGCTGCCCCTGAAAACTGACTTGTTTACATGGCTTCTTCTAATATGTTCAGTATGTTCTCAGCACTATATACAGTTGCCTGTAAAAGACTGACCTTTACTTTACATAGTACTTTCTTGTGTGTGTTGAAGAGTTGATCGAAAATGCTAATAAATTGTGATACTCTGTGGGAAATGATGTGCCTCAAATATTTGTGAAAGCATCAGTCGGAGAATGACAACAGCAACCGAATATTAGCTAGAAATGATACCTCAAAATAACAAAAAATAGCTATTTTCTTTTTAAAACCTGTTTTTCTGTGGTGGGTGAGACAAGTGCACATTTGATGTTTGATAAGCAGCATAAGAAAAAAGAAATAACAAAACAGAAACCATCGTGTTATTTTGTAATTAACACCCCTTACAGAACAGCAAAAACATGATCACATAAGAAACAATCAAGTGTTTTTTTACATGTGATTCCATGGGAATTTACATGGGATTCACACAAAAATGTTACAAAACCACACATTTCACAGCTGATCATGTGTTTTTGCACATGTGATAGTTTTTTTTTGTAAGGAGAAATGAGGCAGTGTTTTAGTGTTATAAATGTAATATAATATTAATATTAATGAATAATATTTCTGTGTTACCCATTGTCTCTGCCAAATGCACTTTGTAAGAGGCACTGAATGTCTTCAAAGTATAGCCCATCAAATACTTAAACTCCAAGATGTTTAATCATTTAAATCTTTTGTTTAATCAGTTTTTATTAGTAAAGCCTGTCATTTCTGTTCAAGGATGAGATAAATTTAAATAGATTTGTCAGTGCCACCTAGGGGACACGTGTCTGGGTGGTGCGATTCTGTCAGGTTTAATTTATCCATTAAGCGTTAATACGGCAGAAGAATGAATTTCCCATGAATCTTTGTGGGCTGGCAAAAAAAGTCTCTTTCCGCACAATCTTTTTAACAAAGTTTGACATGATCAAACTGACTGAGGTAAGAAGCAGGAAAATTGCTCTGTGCCGTGTATGTATTAAGGAAATTGTAAGAGACAGATTAAAGAAAGATCATTGAAATTTCTCCTTGTTCTCTCCAGACTAGTTAAATTATCACTCCAAATTTAAACTTTTAATTGATGTCACATTATAACATGGGGAGAGAACAAATGCTTCTAGTTTAATAACATGGTTCATTTTAATGTTTTGCCTTAAGTACAATACTGTTTTACATGCCAGGCGTGCTGTAATTTCATAGCAGTGATTGTGATGTAAAGTTAACCGATAACCACAAGAGGGCAGAAATGAGCTTGACATGAAGTCTCGTAGTTTTTTTGTTGTATCTTGATACTGGCATGTATCAAAACATAGAAATGAACATAAAAATATTTTTAATTTTAAGTTTAAATTGCAAGTTGATATATTTTAAGCGCCAGAATAATAAGTGCTGGTAAAAAACTGACCTGTACTTTACATAAGATAGAAATGATACCTCAAAATAACCAAAGAGAAGTCTAAAAGGTATTGATTTTTTTTTTTCCCCAAAATGTGGGCAAGTTTAAATTGTTTAATTTGCACGTAATCCGTAATATTCCGTCTGGGTTTATTATTAAATAATTTATGGTCAGTGTTGCTTTAAGAGAGCGGGCGGGGTTCACTGAAATGGGCGGGGCCAGAGGGCCGTCTGAACGCGCTGTGTTCAGCGTCACGCATTGTATCGCGGATGAAAGTAAAGGTAAGATGTTGATCTTCTGCTCGATTAACGGTATTATCAGCCGTGCGACATGTACAGACGTCAATGCATAATGATCCAGTGACAATCACCTCACCTATATTAATAAATTAATTGTGAAAAATAACAATGAATATGTCATGCTTTAAATGAACCGGCTGGTGAATAATGAGGAAACAGCATTTCTGCGTTTAATGCAAGATAAGTTACTGTACTGTACTGTACTCTGCTGAGATCACTGAGTCTTCGTTCATAAATGAAACACCTGTTTATATGAATCCTGTATTCGTGACAATTGAGTTGAATGTATATTGCGAGCTTGGCAAATGCAGTTAACACTAGAATTTGTGTAAAAAGGCTTTAGAAAGGGTCTAAATAGATTTTTTAAATTAAATTATGTAGTATTTAGCTCCCATAGTTATTATTGTTTTAATTCTCTATTACAATGTATTGAATGGTAATGTCAGTTTTTGAATGTTTTAAACCAAAATTCCCATTTCATAGTGGGGGGAGTTGCACAGGCATCTAGCTAGTTTTTCATCAGCTGGAAAGGTCCCCTTTCACCTGTGATAAAATCACTGTAACAAATGGCCTCTCATAGGTTAATGATTTAACTTTCCTACCCTTAAAAACACCACAAAGGTCATCAGGTTAAAGGTTGGGTAATAGAAAGCACAAAAGTAGAATGTAGAAGTGGCTTTTTGTAACTCATTTGATCTTTCTGAGAGCTTGTATGTTTCAGTTAGCAGAAGCAATGGCATCATTCAGATCTCTTGTGGAAGATTATTCAAGATACCAGAAATGTTTCGAGCTCTTTCTGGAACGTTCCTCAGAGCACCAGTGCATGCAGGACTTCATTCATAACACTCTACCAGACATACTGGCAAGGTGATTCGATTTTCTTAAGGATGGAATGAATAATATTGTATATAACAAAATGTGTCACATGTCCATATAATAATATGATATAATATCTCTTTAGGGTTGGTGGGGGGAGGCCCATTTTTAATATAATGGGTGTGGGGAGTGGAGCAGGTATATTTCTGTTTTAACAAATGAATTATCAATATTTTGTTCATGTCGTCACTTTACATGTTAATTTAAATACCTTAGATTTTACACACAGTCTTCGTTATTAAATTGTATTTAATTTTCAGGTGAGATTGATCTTGAGATGCTTGCACAGCTACACCTGAAACATCCACATGTCAAAATCGACAATGAAGTTGTGGAACCAAGCACTGACATGTTACACAAGTATAAAGGTACTGATCATTTTTTAATTCATGTTCATTTAGACTGATCTGATTCATTTTTCTGATTCATTTAAATCACTATACTACAATAAATTGATATACATGCAGTTTTTATTTTTTTGTTTAGTTTTAGTGTCAACAACCCCAAATCTTGATTACATTAACTTCACATGGAATAAGATGACGGCTTCTGAATTTGAGAAACACTGGCAAGAGAAAAGCCTTGGAAAAAAGATGGACTTTGTTCACTTGATACAGGTTATGATTTAATGGCAAACATGAACAATGGAATTTTCTCATTACAATCTCATTATTAGTCTTAATGTATCTTAATATTTCTTGTGCATTTTGCACCATAACACACATTTTTAATTCCTTTATTCCTAGTTTATGTAATATAATCTCATTTGTGTTTAACAGATGCTTTACTATGTCGAAGATCCAGAGGCCACAATCTCGTTTTTTCGGAGTCTGTTAGATAAAGATGGGAAGCTCTTGATCATTCTGGTGTCAGGTAAATGTTACACAACCCTATTTATGTAAATTAATTTAGATCAGCCCGTCTAATCAAAAATCTGACAAACCCAGTTCAGGTCATACAGCACTGAACTAAGATAAGGGACACATCCAAAACTTCCTGTGCTGAGGGCCCCTTAATGTGCAACTGAGACACACTGATCTACTGTATTTTAAACTTTTACAATGTTTCAAAACATGAGATTTCTAAGGATTTATAAAAATAATTGTATGGGTAATAACATACAGAATCATCTTCAGTTTAAGATCACAGCCGTCATTTGTTACTGTTCCCTTATTAAATCTCACCGACCTTCCCCTGTAGTTATTCTGTACTGTCAGAAGTGGCCTTAACAAAGTCCTGTGACTTCATAGGTGAGAGTGGATGGGGAAAACTATGGAGGACCTTTAGAGACCAACTCTGTAACAATGAGATCACCCAGTGTGTCACTACAGCAGATATAAAGACCTTCTTAGATACTAAGGGCATCCCCTACTGTAACTATGAGCTTGTGTCCCAAATGGACATCACAGAGTGCTTCACAGACGGAGATGAGGTTGGAGAACTGCTGCTGGATTTCCTAACCGAGGTGATAGAGTTTAGTAAGAATGCTCCTGAAGACCTCAAGAAAGGGGTGATGGACCTCCTGAAACATCCAGACTGCAGTAAAGAGATGGACGGCAGGATCATATTCAACAACAACCTGGAAGTCTTAGTGGTTGATCCATAGCTCAAGACTAAACCTCCAGACTACCACCTCCAAAGAGTTTTAGCATTTAATCTCTTGGCAGTGCAGAATGTGTATTTTAAATGTCTGTACTGTTTTTAACAGACACATGGTGGTGTGGTTTGTCATAACACATTTTAAATGGTTTTATTAACAAGCCTTAAACTACTGTCACAAACATCCAAAATATTGTTTTAAGGAATGTTGTAATTAATAGAATATTTTAAGTAATCTCCTTAATAGGAGACCAAATAAAGACTAAAGGTTTACAAATGAAATTGTTATTGGTGATCAGTAAGAACAGTTATGGTGACACACATAAGGCTAAAATAAAGCACAATATACTTTAATTGCACAGACCGAACACCATCATTTACACACATACAGTAATATAACTGTTGATAACCTGAGATCACAGGTTACAAAAGGAGTCAAGCGACACTGTAGTAAAACCTCCCATATGAGTAACTCTGTAAATACTTAGTGAAACATAAAAACGTGCCTCAGTAGCAAAGTTCAACTGTGTGATGACTTATTAACTGCAAGTCAAAGACTATATGATTTTGCTATGGCATTCATTACAATGGATATGTATTGTCTGGTGACTAGTTTGAATAGTAGGTGGGTAGTTTGGTGGGTTTGAATAGGAATAGTAGTTTAATAGTTAACCGACAGGGCAAATGTTGTACAAATCTATACATTTAGTGGGCTGTTGCCTGTAATACACTTGTTCACTGTCTTCATTGTTGAATACAGTATTACTGTAAAATAACATGTCTGTCAACATTTCTCTGTTTCTGTCCAACGTAACAGAAACAATTAAAATAACGTAATTAATTAAAATAAACTGGTGTACACAGTTTTAATGTAAGCTTGAGTGTCTTTTATGAGCCTTATACTAATCATAGTTACAGTACTTGCTGTTATTGTGTGTCGTGTTCATTGTATTGAATATGCATTTTGAGTAGAATCAAGAGAGTTTATATATTAATTCAAAGTTATAAGTTTACACATGGCTGTTGACCAATTCAAGTTTGTCCTCAGGTTTTATTGGCTGTGGGACAAATACTCAATGAGCTTTTGCTGTTTCTGTGCAAATGTCGAACATGCACTAAAGATAAACCTGAAGATAAAATGACTGAACTGGACTGAGACAAGTCACAGTTTGTGAACATTGTAAACACTCAGAGAACATTAAGTCATCAGGTAAAACACTGATGGTGATGCAATTCAAAAACATTTAATCATTTCTTGCACTGAGAATGATTTTGCACTTTGTGGCCTTTGAACAAAAGATCTTTAAGGTTTTCTTTCTACATTATGTGCAAGCTTGTACATTCACAATGAGGATTAAAAACATTTCTCACTAGCACACCAGGTTCACGTCCATGTGTTAAAATTGAAGACAGAACAGCTGTTTGTTTTCCCCGCAGCGGCTTTAGAGTTGTTAGGCCAGTGATAATACAGCCTGTCTACCTTCATTCAAAGTTACTCCAACTAAAAGTGAGAAATTGCTGTAACAATGGGCAAGTTTGACAAAAATGCCCCCAGTGTGTTCACTGCTCCAGGGCTGTGAAGAGGAAACTCAGTTCAGTGTCAGTGTGTGTGGTGGATGAATGAGGCGGGACAAGAACTGCACATGCTCATTCAACCCAAAAAGAAACATTGTGGAAATGATAAGTGCAGAGAAGGGTGAGGAGAGAAGCTCTGATAGTCTCTTCTGATGTATCTTTGTGTCCATTTCAAGTGACTTCTGCTACCAGTATGTTACTGTATGTCCTTACTAACCTGGCCTATATTTGTGTCCGTTATATTAGTTTACTTGTTTCTAAATGTATTTTATGTTAGTTAGGTCAGCTTCAATGCTTTAGAAAATGAACAGATAAAATTAATATATTATTAGTAGTATTTTAATTACTTTTAATTGTAGGCAAGACACAGATAGTCACATGATCTCAGCATGACGACTGACACAATTTACTTTAATTAGGTCTGTAATACTTCTGTCCAATTTTATCTGAAGTTTAGATTTTTTTATATTATCCCCATATTTGTTTGGATTATCATTTGCAAGTGAATGTGCACATTTAAACATAATTGTCGAAAATAATATTTATTTCTTTATGATATAGTTGTAAGCAGATGATCTGAAATCATAAGTATTATGTTTCCTGAGTTAACAACATCACCCTGAATTATAAACACACAAAACAACTACAACTGGAGCTTAATTGGTAAATAAATCAATACATAAATCAAACAATCAAATGACAGTTTCCCCTTTACATCTGAAATATCGGGTTTTGTTTGGTCTCTGTTACACAGTCAAATATGATGTATTATGTCGCCATCTACTGGCAACTTAAACATTGCATTTATTTACAACAACGTTTTGAGAGACCTTCTATACACATATTTATGACAAGGATCTCATCCAAAAACATCAAAAAATTATACCCAATAATTATATTATCTGTTATACCCACAGAACCAAAAATTGTTACAAGTAATTTAAGTGCACATGCCCATCTTTGATGTTATGTTGCCTGAACTAATGTTTTCACTTTTTATGCATTTTGTAAATGCAACTAAAGGGTAGTTAATATATTACCAAAATAAAGAGTAAATGATCGTGTGGTTTAATGCATTAGTCTACTAAAGCCAAACAGAGCTAAAATGTTCAGTGCTATAAAGAAACGCCATCTGGGCCTACTGGTGCTGCAGGAACTATTCTATACTGTACCTTTCAACTAAACAGAACATTTTACGATACTTTAAATGTGCCATTACAAACAAAAAGGTTTTATCTTTTACTTTGTAGTTTGGGCACTTTTCTAAAGTTTTCATATTGCAGTTAAATGTTGACAGTGATGGTGGAGTTTTCGCAGTCGTGCAGGGGTCATTTTGCCGGCGGGGGTCTGAAACACTGCAGCTCTGGTGTGTGGATGAATGAGCACAGTTGCTCTGAAATGAGTGGAGTGTAACTTGTCCATATGTTTGCATGGCGGTTGTTTGGCAAACGTGACATGACGATGGTAGCCAGCAGGTGGCGCTGTAGCTTTTGCAAATATATTCTTTGCAGCACAGACTGTCAAAGTTTGCTCTTGATAAGACATGATTTGTCAAAAGGAAGCCAAGAATTCATAACTGGCTCAACTGGCTCAAACAAAGGTAAACTTGGAAGGAGGCTCATTTTGAACTCCTTTACCCAAAACCACAAACGCATTAGTAGAAATTATGGGAAAAATTCGACAGTCATTTCCAATAAGAACAACACCTGCCTTAAGTTTTGTTGGGTTTCCCCAGTGCTGCACAGATTGAGGGAGAGAAATGAACACAATCTCATAACAGAAAGCAACAGCAGACTGGATGCATGTCAAACAGCTAGAAAAAATGGTTGGAAGTACAAGGAATTTAAAAAATGAGATTGCATTTATTGTTTCTTGCATTGCAAAACACAGCTGTCGCCAGGACAACAGGCAACCTAATTTGTATTTACTTTAGTGTGCGTTTTAAGAAACAAACAGGTGCATGTGAGGACAGGTTGATAAAACTGTTGGGAACTTTTGTGACTCTGTGTTTATGTGGTGTGCAATAATTACACTGTTAGGCCCATAAAGACATCACAGAAATTGTCATTGTAGCCATTAATATAGTCATCATGTCTTTGAAAAAACTGTATGACATTCTTATTCCTGTGTGACATGAGAAAATGTATTTATTTAAAAAAAATTATATATCAGAAAAAGCCTTATATAATAAAAAGGTGT